>VCJC01003244.1:15924-39036 GCA_024140195.1 Backusella luteola | reverse complement strand
CTGGTGAGCCAGACATACTATATTCCATTATTTTAGCATCATGCCTTGGGTTAATACCAATCTCGTCACTCCTTTTTTTCTCATCAACCTTTTCTCAATAATTTGAAAATGTTTCTCAACAATTTGAAAATCTTTTCTCATTAATTTGAAGTTTGTTCTCATTTTCTTGAAAAAGGTTTTACATCGTATGATGAAGAAGTAGATCTTTAATCGGCAACGTATCCCGTTAATACTCTAGAATAATATTCTTAATGACGATGTTATTTTTTCGTGGATGTACTTTATAACTCCATTCATCTCCATCGTTACTTTTAGTAAACAAGAGCTAAGCTATATTGAATATGCATCAGCATATGCTTTCAAAATATTTTTATGAGCTATCACCACATTACTCCTTACGCTGTTTCTCATCCAGATCATTATGCGGAGTTTTGTCCAAAATTAAAATGAAAAAAGTAAACTTATCGCTGGATCAAATTTCCAAATTGATAGAGGTTTGATATGCTCAGGACATTTAGGCAGACAAAAAGTTAATGTCGTCTACATCAATTGGTCTTGTCATAATAATTCCGTCTAATAGTATAAACCAAATATCTAAGCTGAATATCATAGAAACCATTGTAATTACCATTGTATCGTATACTTATTAATTTAATATTATGTTTTCGAAAAAAGTAGCAAAAAACATAAACCCGGTGTTCTAAATGGTAATTATCGGATAAAGAGACAGAAGTTCATCAATTTAGATAAATACATATTTAACCAAGCAGTCCATTTTTACTATTATTATTTTTGTATTTTTAATTCATAGTATCCTTCTCGGTTTGCTCAAGAGATGCCACCTGCTGCTACTGCCAATATCGTGACTCTGGAGGACAAGTTGCTGGAGCTGAAAAACCAAAATATCAAGAAAGCCAAAACTAAGCCGAATATAGCAGGAAACAACCACGCTCAAGACATCGCCTTTGCAAATATTTTGCATGGTAAAGAAACAAATACTAGCCTGTGGAGAACTCTCCTATCCAAAAATTCAGAGGCATATGGCACGGCTTCAAGCACCTATCTTAGCATGTGGAAAGATGCAAAACAAGATTCCAAACAGGATGTCGATCATCGTGCTTTTAATTATAGTAAACTAGTAAACTCTTATTACAATCTCGCTACTGATTTCTTCGAATATGGTAAGAATTTCTTAGTAACAATTACTGGTTCATTTATTACATTATACATGATTTAATTATAATGTAGGTTGGGGAAAAAGTTTTCATTTTTATAGATTTTATCCTGGAGAAGAATTTTATTGCGCGATCAAGAGACATGAGCATTTTTTGGCGCTCAAATTAGGGATCGAACCTCACATGAAAGTCTTAGATATCGGATGTGGAGTGAGTGTGTGGCATAATTCCCTTGTTCGTCATTACGATGTTGACTGATCTATCTTTTTTTTTTCTTTTTTTAGGTGGTCCTGCCAGAGCCATTTCTCATCTTACAGGTGCTCATATCACTGGTATTAATAAAAACGCCTACAAAGTTGAAAAAGCCAAGCACTATGCTATCCAGGAATATCTAGATGATTATTTGAACTTTTTAAAGGTAAATAGTTAACGTATCTTACTTTTATTAAACATACATGTTAAGTAAATATCAGGGAGATTTTATGCAAATACCTTTTTCGGACAACACTTTCGATAGAGCTTATGCTATTGAAGCCACTTGTCATGTACCTAGTTTTGAAGGAGTATACACTGAAATCTATCGTATATTAAAACCAGGTGGAAAATTTGGCTGCTATGAGTGGTGTATGACTGAGAAGTATGATGGCACAGATTTAAATCACAAGGAGATTTCACACGAAATTGCAGTAAGGATTTTAGATCATAAGGTTGGGAGGAGGGGCAAAAAAAATATATACTTAATTTTTTCTCATTTTCTTGAAATAAACAGTACACACTATAGAAGAATCATTAGCTGCTTTGAGAAATGTGGGATTCGAAATTGAGTTGCACGTGGACTTGGCAAATCAAGGAGACCAAATTCATTGGTATTACCCATTAGAGGGCGATCTCCGACAATGTCAGACAATATCTTGACTACGTTATGCATGACTTCTGTAGGTCGTTTCACAACAACAAATATATGCCGCGTTTTGGAGACAATAAGACTTGCACCAAAAGGAACTGTTCAAACCCAAAAAGTTCTTGAAATAGCTTGTGACTCTGTTGTGGCAGGTGGGCGTGAGGGTATCTTCACACCTATGTTTTTCTTTGTTGCCAAAAAGCCCATTTAAAAAAAAAAGATCTTTCCAAATTACTTACAAATTTACGTCTGTTTTTTCTCTGCATCTACTAAAAATACGTGTACTATTTTAATTCATGTATGTATTTTCTTTACAAAGTCATCCGATCCATTAGCTGTTTCCCCCTTAAAAAGCATGCATAAATAACATCTATATATATATATATATGCCCATAAAATACATATGCATATTATATTCACTCTTTTTCAGTTGATTAGTCGATCGCGTATTCTATTTTATTTTTGATTAGACATGACGTATAACTTTCGACTTTATATTTGATAACTGAGTTCTAAAAAACTTGATCTTTGGGGATCCTTTTTGCATGTCGTGCAACATTGTGGGCGTGAACTTGTTAAAGAGTGGCTTTTTGTTTGTTATTTACTGGTATTATGGTAACAAATTAAAACCGACAATATTTGATCGTAAAAATAACAGGTATAATGTAAACTGGTTAATGTAAACATACAGGTAAACAGTTAACAAGTCTTTTGTAATGATTCAGTTTGGATTAACCTAGCAACTACATAACAAAAAGAGAGAAGCCTATATATACGTAATGGCTAATTCAAACTAAAAGGGAAAATGTGAAATAAAAAAATATGGTCTGTTTAGTATAGCATGCATTTTGCATATCAGCGTGAAAAAAGGAAGGGATGACATAAATCGCATTCTATTTGTGTGAGCGGGAACATGTAAAAGTTTAAAGCAATCTAACTGGTTTATAAAGTATAAAGTTACGAATAAATTGTTAATTTGCAATAATAATAATAATTAATTAAACATACCAATCAATCAATCAATGCAAGTAGTTATTGTTCACCTAAACTCTATCGCCCTTTTTCCCTCGTAAAATAACAAATCCTGCATAATTCGAGAAGTTTCAGCTTTGACATTTCCAAGAATGATAAATAAATAAATAATCTTCTTTATTAAAAAAATCTGCATATTCATAGAAAAAAATGGAGCTGTTTTTATTGAATGCAAAGCATAAGGCGGCTTAAAAAGATCATAAAATATATAGGTAAAAATGCGGGCAAATCATGAAATGCATATATAATAAATAAAACGGAGTATAATAAAATCAAAGTGAAGAGCATGAGTATATAATAAAATTAATAATGTTTGTGCGGTATATGAGTGATGTGGCATAGAGGATGAGCTCAATTACTGAATACCATATTCATGTCGTTATAAGGAGGGTATGCATACATGTAGTTGCTATCGGATTCTTGAGCAGGTATCAAAGTGGTGTTATCCACGAGCCCTTCGCTAAATAAATTACCGTGTTCAAAGTCGTTCATTCCCATCTGTTGCATGAATAAGGAACTTTGTGATTCGTGGTTCATTAATTCTTCTTGTTGGTAAACTTCAGGCTTAAAAGGTGATAATAGAGTCATCGGTGTTGAAAGTGTGGTTTCCATTTTTTGAAAGTCGTCATTCCCATTACCGTAGCGAGAAAGTGAGCTTGGAGAAGAAGCTGAAGATGACGAGAAGTCATCCTCCAGATTTAGCGACTGTACATTCCAAGTTGCGTGCTTACGTGAGACTGCATTGAATCTTCCCCTTGTGGCAGCCTCTTGTCCTGAATATAATGTATTCAAAAGAGGTTGTTCTTGGAATCCTGGGGTAGGAAGAACTGAGCAAGACGATTCGGTAGTTGTAGCTGAATTACTACTGCAGCTGGGGACAGGGTTCTCTTGAGGTTGAACATCTGGCATGTCAAAGTCAATATCAAGCATTGGACTGAGTGTGCTACAACGGCTACTACAATGGCTGCTGCTGATACTACCGGAAATACCGGCAGACCAACCCGATGAACGTGAGCTGTCAAAGGAATTACGAGGTGAGTAATAGCCATTTTGATTCATCATGGTGTTATTGCTTCCTTGGCGTGTTTGTTGTACACCACCAAAACCATTACTGTTACCACTGCTGGGTCCTCTGTGGCCATTGCTAGAGTGATCATCAGGAGACGAATCGTCATCGTAATTAGCATCTGCACCTAAAGGCTCACTTTTGATTTCATGTTCCAAACGATGCTGAGCAAGAGATTCCGAATGAGGAAACTGCTTACCACAAATGGAGCACACAAAGTTGTGGAAAGTGTTGACATGACGTTCCAAGTGGTCCACACGCTTAAAAAGGCGTCTACAAGTGGGTACAGGGCAGAGATAGTCTATAGTGCCTTGTTGCCAGTTTTGGGAACTGCTAGTGGCGAGAGGCAGCATAGTATTATTCGAAATGGGTGGCATGGACGCATTTGAAATAATCTGACTGGGTGCAAAACCAGCCTTGACAGCTGCCATAGCAAGTCGACTACTGTGACTATTGAAGGTGGAGCCAATTGACAAATGCTGTACATGACTATTGATACCATTGTTATTATTAGAGGCTGTGGTAGAAGTTGTACGTGTATGGCATTTATCATGACGACGTATACGATCCGGGCCCCCTGCACCTCCATGCAGTGGGTGGGTCAGCGCAGGGCTCAACACGGAGGAAGAAACGGAAGCGGCCCGACGACGACGTTGCTTGTAGGTGGGTGAACCATCAAAGAGGCTAAGATTACCAAAAATAGTTTTTGTTTTTTTAATTGCATTTGAATCTAATGATTTGGAGGGAAGAACACTGTGACATAACATATTCTGGCTGTTTGAGATATCAAGTTGATCTACTCCGCTTGCAATGGGATCAAGGTAGTCTTCATTACCAAGTTGCTTCATATCATTAAATTGGGTAGACTGATTATCATCGAATGCTGAGAGAACATCTTCTGATGCAGAAAGAAGAGAGGTTGATGAGCTTGACGCATGATGACGACTACGAGAACGAGACGGAATAGGTCCTCCACCCCCACCTGCAAAGTAAGAGCCATGACTCAAACGATGTTGCTGATGTCGCTGTGCCATAAGTTGAGCTTGTTGCTGCTGACCTAAATTGGCTGGTACTGAGTTTACACGAGATCGCTTTGCTTGAGCAGCAGCCCTTTCCAATCGCGATTGAGAGGAAGACCAAGGTGTATGGGTAGCAGTTTGTGCATGTAACCATTGAGAGTTTTCATCTAAAGTAGAAAAAGGATGCTCAACTAAAAAAGTAGATTGATAATAAATGGTATTTAAATTAATCAATCAAATAATGGATAAAATAAGAAAAATTAATAAATGAGGTTGATATCTTACCAGAATTTAATGAGACACTTGTGTTCGGCATGGGGCCAACTCTCTCTTCAAATGCTTGAACAGTTGCAGCCGCGGATTCCGACATATTTTTTCTCAGCTGATCAAACAGCTCCTGCGTAGAATCAAGAGAGAGTGTGGATGCAGGTTCAGCAACTGCTCGAGTTGTAGGTTCCATGCCCATCTTTTCACGCTTAAGATCACGTTCAAGGGCATCTAAAAAGAGTCGATCATGCGGAACTGAGAACCAAAAAAATACTTTTTGCTTCTTCTGAGTACGAATACAGTTATTTTTGTATAGCATGTCCAACAGCTCTGATTTGGGTTCCTCTAAACGAGCGTCATTTCCTGGCTTAAGGTTACGCAAATCGGAAAAGATGCCTTCTTCAAATTTTTTTGCATTGATGACTGGTCTACCAAATGCATGGAATCGAAAGGTGAGGGATCGTACAATATCAGTTCCTGTAATGAAAAACAAATCATTCCACAGGACACAGGATACGCTTTCGCCTGTCGGAAGTAGAAATCGTCTTAATGGTTTGCTGGAATCCCACTGTTGGGTTGCAGTGGCAAAAAACAATTTTAAGTCATCGATCAACGCCAATCTATTGTTGGTGTCACTATTGGTAGGAGGTGGCATGCCATACGACGCGAGGCTTTCCGTCTTGTCATCTACACTACTCTTTTTACTGTAGGTGTTCGTCTTTTGACTAGTCATAATTGAATGCTGCATAGAATGCTGCTGAGTTTTTTTTTGGTGCTGTATAAATAATATGTGTATAAGGTTTTTTTTGAGAGATTTTTTTTGTCTTTAGTTGTCTTGTATGTCCGTTTATATAATAAAAATAAAAGAAAGCCCTATGGTTTTACAAATAATAATAATAATACAAAAAAAAGAGAATTATATATATTATCAAGTAATATATATTTTATATATAATATGTATATATGTATAAAAAAAGATTTTTAAAAAAAAGAGTAAAATAAAATGTAAAAAATAAAAAAGAAAGAAAAAAGAAAAGAAGAAGGGAAAAATAACAAAAAAAAAAAAGAAAAAAAGGGGGGAAGGTTAAAAAAAGCGGTAGTGCCAGAAATATATATATATTACGGGGTTAACGAATAAGAAAACAAGGGGAAATAAAAAAAATAAAAGAGATGCACCTCTCAATAAACAAATCTGCTTGTACTCGCATTGATTTAAAATCAAGCAACGTAGTCATCCCAACCAACTTCAACTAGATGACCGCCAATATGCGCGCGCTGTCATCCCCTCCCCAAAAAAACAAATTTATACATATTAATGCAAAAGAAAAATGGGTCACGTGATGCTCTACCGCTGGCCCTAACTGACCTCCTTCACCCCCTTTTTTGAACTAAAATTCTCCTTATTATTTACTGTTCTCGTTTTCTTTACAGTCTTTTCTTCTCTTCCCTCTTATCTTTAAATTTGTCGCGTATGGCGGAGATTAAAAAGGATGGCCATCTTCAAGTGAAAGAAGATGGGTTAAGGGCCTGGATTTGGTCCAAGCGCTATGTTGTTTTGCGTGAACAAACAATTACGTTTCACAGAAATGAAGTAGGAACCATATCTTAATTAAAATTAAAGTATGACAAAGATACTTAAACAAAATCAAATCATTGTAGCAAACTGGCCAGTGTGTAGCCCTAATATTCCTTAAAGATATCACTACAGTTGCTAGATCTGAGTTGAGATCGCACTGCTTCGAATTAGGAACGAAGGGAAAAACATATTATATAGAATGTCGTAATGATGAAGAGCTGTATTCGTGGATGGACGAGATATATAACGTATGAGGATAATATTATTAAGTAGAACATTAAAAATTTATACAAAGACAACCAGCCGTTTCCGTCTATTTGTTTTTACTTTTATTAATAATCATAATAGAGATCTCCTCTGGGTGCATCAGGACCAACAAACTTTGTACACAAAGTCCATGTTGGCTTTGATCCTATCACAGGTTCTTTTACGGTAATATTTTGTTTTTGAATACTTTTTCTTTCATTTGATTATTTTTTTGTATATCTTCTTTTTATACTCCCCAATCTGATAATTCTTCATAATTTAGGGCTTACCTGATCAATGGAATGCCCTCTTGAAAGGTTCCAAAATAACACCAGAAGATGCTGCCAAAAACCCACAAGCTGTCCTTGAAGCACTTGAATTTTATACAGAACAAACGAGAAGAGGGAAGGATGTGTATGAAAGAAAGGAGACAGGTGGCTGGGATGAAGAAAAGAAGGATTCTTCTAAACCAAAACCAAGTCGATCAACACCTGCCCCTCGAAATATACGTGAACCTCCAGCAAGGCCTAAAAAAAATCTACCAGAACCTCTTCCTCAAGTAGATCTGGAAGCTGTAAAAAATATGGACAAAGATGTACAGCTGATGATGGAAAAATTAAAAAAAATCCAGGTAATATTAAGAGTAGACTTGATTTGATTTTTCTCCTAACTATTTTTGTCTAGACTGAACAATCAAAAGTCAATACAGAGGAAGAAGAGGTAGATTCAATCAAAAATAAAAAACACAAAAGGCTGGCAATAAACAAGAAAGGTTAATTTTAACGAATTGTATTGGAATAGGTCAAGGCGTCATATAAAATAAATAAGCCAAAGCTGAAAACTTCTATTGTGGTACCAGATTTGCCACCTTCACCTTTTTCACCAACCCCTTCTCCGCAGGTGGCACTTCCACGGCCATCAAATCCAAAGCCAGTATTACCTGGACGTAGAGACACCCCATCAGAACAACGAGCAAGGTTTGAACGTGAAAAAGAAAGATTAAAAGAGGTCGCTGTCGCGCTAGATAGGGATCAAAATCTTATAAAAAGGACAAGAGGAATAGAAAACAATTCTACCATGGCATCAGCAGCCGATGCTGGTCCTTCATCTTTGGCAGTGTCCATCTCTACTGTCACAAGTGCTGCGACTACTTTGGTTGGCACAAACGACCATAAAGAAGAGCATTTGAATGTGGAAGTAAAAAATCAAGCTGTACCACCTAATCCACAGCCTCAAATCTCAACACCGGTGCCTTCATCTGGTGTTAAAGATAAAAAAGTAGCACCAGGTACCAAACGTCAAGATCAGCGTAATAGTACCATGACCGATACTCAAATTATGGAAAAATTGCGTAAGTAAACATGCCAAAACACTTAAAAATTTCATTCAACACTGAAAATGTGCACATAGGCTCGGTGGTGACCAGTGGAGACCCTAATTTACTTTATAAAAGAACAAAAAGAATAGGACAAGGGTATTTTTTCAAAGATGAGCATAAAACTTGACACGTGTAACATACTGATATCATTATTTGTATACATCTGGCGTAAATAGTGCATCTGGATCTGTCTATTTAGCAAATCATTTGAAAACAAACGCAAAAGTAGCAGTAAAACAGATGGATCTTGCAAAACAATCTCGCCTGGATCTGATTGTAAATGAAATTATGATCATGAAGGAGTCTCATCATGGTAACATTGTCAATTATCTTGACTCATTTTTGGTACGAGGAGATCTGTGGGTGGTAATGGAGTATATGGAAGGTGGTGCCCTCACAGATGTAATTGAAAATAACACAATGACTGAGCAGCAAATTGCTACTGTTTGCTACGAAGTAAGTATCTGTTTCACTTTGTTCCTTTTTTCCATCATATTACTAACAAAAGTAAATCTTTTAAATCATAGACCGCAAAGGGATTAGAGCATCTCCATTCTCAGAAAATCATCCATCGTGATATAAAATCAGATAATGTATTATTGAATTTTCAAGGAAAGGTTAAAATTAGTAAGTCCAGCAAATTTGTTTTTGTTATTGTTTTACATATGCTTATTTGTTCGTTTTAAGGTGACTTCGGGTATTGCGCAAAATTGACAGACCAAAGAAATAAGCGTGCAACAATGGTGGGCACTCCTTATTGGGTAGGTTTGTTTACAATATAGTATTTGAAGAGATAAAT
The DNA here is from genome assembly GCA_024140195.1 of Backusella luteola. NCBI lineage: Eukaryota > Fungi > Mucoromycota > Mucoromycetes > Mucorales > Backusellaceae > Backusella > Backusella luteola. The sequence goes on along the minus strand of VCJC01003244.1, from coordinate 29,577 downwards.
AATAAGCATAATTGCAGATGGCACCAGAAGTTGTCAAGCAAAAGGAGTATGGAGCAAAAGTTGATATCTGGTCACTTGGAATTATGGCAATTGAAATGATAGAGAATGAGCCTCCTTATTTAGATGAAGAGCCTCTAAAGGCCTTGTATTTGATTGCTACAAATGGAACACCTTCCTTGAAAAATCCAGAAAAGTTATCACGAGAACTTAAAAATTACCTTGCAGTATGTCTCTGCGTGGATGTTAAATCAAGAGCAACAGCTGCTGAATTACTGGAGGTAAATTGCAAATGCACTATATCATATTCAGATACTAAAAATTCAATTATGATTGACACCTAGCATGAGTTTCTTAAAAAAGCCGGACCTGTGGATGTTCAATTACCATGTCTTTTGAAGTTTAAAAAAAAATAGGAAATAAATTAAATTAAAAAAAAATTAAAATTAAAATTAAAACTATAATTAAGGATGAAATAGAGCATTTAATCAGATATACGGAACACCTTTTTTTTCATGTTGGCGATCTGTATGCCAATACCATACAAGAGGCTTAAAATAAATAACCATAAATGGTAAAAGCCCCGCCACACTTAGCTTCTCTTGACTTCCGTATGACTTTTTTCACACACACACACATTTAGAGTACTATTTATATTTATTTTAGGATACTTCTACTGAAGAATAAATAAGAGAAATGCAAATAAAAGGGGATATACATAGACTATTTGACTAAAGATTTTTTCTTTTTACAGAGTTTTGAAATTTCTTTTGATAGAGAGGCTTCTGAAGCTATTTGATCTTGTTTTAAGGCTTGTGCGCATGCAGCATCCACTTTCCAGTGACGTTTTAATGCATCACTTCGGGCAAAACGGCGATGGCAAAATTTACAAGAGTGCGGTTTCTGACCTGTGTGCTGAAGTTGATGTCGCTTCAAGTCGTGGGGACGAGCAAACTTCCATCCACAGCTTGGATGATTGCAAGCAAAAGGTCGCTCACTGGTATGGGTTCGCATATGTGACTTGAGATTGTAGGGCCTGGAGAATCTCTTATTGCAATTAGGATATTTACATGGATAGCCTGGAAGAGGCTCAGTATTATCACTGATAGGCGTTTTATGTGATGGTGCTGTTGTTGTTGTTGTTGGTATTATTGATTGCTTTGTCTTAATGTCGGAGTAATGCTTTTCATGCTTATCAGTTTCGAGTTTTGGATTTGCCTCGACCATTTCTTCTTTGACTGGAGATGCTGGTGTACGAGAAAAACTTGTGTATCTGTATGTACTTTGATGACTTGTTGTTGTTGCATTCATGTTGTTTGGTTCACTGTGATAGTAAGATGGTGAATGAATAAGATTTGTTTTCGGTTGGAAACTATAAGAGTAATTAATGTTATTGTTGTAAGAGAAAGGAAGGTTATAAGCCAATTCATCATGGAAATATAAAGCCTGCGCATTTCCTTCTATGGAAATAGGTTCACAAAGCTGCTGGCCCGAAGCTTGAGAATAAAAGTGTGACGGATATTTGTGAGGTGTTTCAGATTCCTGTGGAATCTCTGGTCCAGCTGGTATGAATAGCATTGGATCAACCATTTGGTGTGCAAATGAATTTGGAGACATGTCAACTTGTTGAAGATTCAGTGCAACCGTTTTTGGAGTATCTGATAAAGAGGAACAGCAGGATAAGCATTCGTCGCTGTAAGAAGGTATTGGACTTATTGCAGGTCCACCAACCGTAGTAGTAGCAACATCATTCCAATAAAGTGGAGGTGTTTGAGGCGGGTAACAAGGAATATATGAAAATGAGCTTCTGGATAATAAGTTGCTATTCTGTACAGCATCAGAATAAAACTCTCTTCCTTGAAATTCATTGATATTATGGTTCCAATTATTGCAAGACATGTTTGATGAATATATTTAAATTATGTATGTAAGTATGAGTTAATGAACAAAGTAAAGACTTGAAGATTTCAAAGAAAAAGAAAAGAGAATTTGATTCCATTATATACTTATATATAAATATTTCGACATTTCCATTTTAGTGAACCAATGCACACTTTTGTTTTTAAACAAGTGAAATCTTATATCGCTTCAAAAGTAAGTCTCTCCGGTGTCTCGTTTTGGGATCTCTCTAGCGGCCTGATCAAAAAGGAATTTCAGAAGAAATACAGTTCACGTGTGAAGAAGGACCGGGGATAGCTTGTACTACCACTGTTTCCAAGCTTAAATTAAACAGTTATCACGATGTTTAAAATGAAAATGCCCTAAAGCTAGATCATTTTTTAATTTTTAGAAAACAAAGGTGCATTGTCAAATCGAGCGATTTTATCGGTTGTTGTTTTTTAACATGGATAATAGCACAAATAGGAATCAGTGATTAATGCATCCGTCTGCAAAAATGGGATGATAATAGTAAAAATTGGTGTCAAGATGTTGGAAACACAAAAAAAATAGAGTCTACAAATTTACAAAATAAGAATTAAAAGTCGGAATTAAAGGAGTTGTGAGGGAGTATACTTAAATAGCCAAAAACGGGGTAAGAATTTTTGACGGGATTCCTCTTTTTTAATGCTTTATTTTATTTATTTTGTTAGAGAAGGAGTAGAAAAAAAAGTAGAGGGAATAATTTTTTACAAAAAGGTAATAACAATACATGCAATTTGTAGAAGAGTGATAAAATTCACGCTGGGATATACTATTTACCGTCATCAAATATAATAGGATCTTCACTGTTATGACTTTCCCTATGGCTTGATCGGTAACCGATAAATGAAGGCTTTATAATAAATATGAGGATGGCAGCGGATATGACAGATACTAGAAGGATTACAAATGCATTCCGACAATACCGTTTCCACTTTTTATCAATGTCGATACTTGCTGCTGTTTGATGTATTGAATAACGTGGAACATACAATGCACCAATAATCCACAATGGCGGAAACATAAAACCAAATACAAAATATAGGAACGACATACGATTACGGCGCCGCCTGTGATGATTTGTTTCATGAAATTGTTCAGGTTTTTTTGTTGTTGCATCGGCCCTTGACTCTAAATCGATGTCGTGGTCATACACGTCGCCAATGCTAGAAAGGCTTGCATTGTTGCAGGTTTCATTCCGTGTCGCTAAATCTTGTTTGGTTTCACGTTTATTTCTCTCAGTAGTATTAAAAAGACTCCTATGTATCCGATGAGCTCCAGAAATCTCTGAAGGGCCTAGCCTCGAGCTATCCATATCCTTGTTAAGTCCAGATTGTCGAATTAATTGCAATAGTTCCAGTTTCTCTTTTAACTTTTTTTCATCTCGTTTTGGTTGATTCGGTGTAGAGAAAAAGGGCTGTGACGGTCTGGGTAATATCTCTACTTGACCTGTTGTACTCTCATATTCACCAGAGCTCTCGAATGCAACTGAGTTGATATGTGACTCCAAATCTTCCATTTTAGGCAGTGTTGGCAATGATGAAAATAAAGATCTATCCTTTTCATCCATGACAAGGTCTTTCCGGTTAAGGGGCAAATCAGCATTATAATCAAAATCGTCGTAACAAGGCCCAGATTCTGGTAGCTGAAACGCACCAAAGGTGTGCTGTGGATCAAAAAGGGACTCCCATTGTTTGTTTTTCTCTGTATTTGAGAAACTCTCGTCTCTTGCTTCCATATTGGTATGTTTCAACACTAAATGCGGCTCTAAAATTTCTGAAGAATCAATTGCACCACTTGAAATGTTCTTCTTCAATGCATCTTCATTTTCTACCTTTAGAATATCCGATCTTTCTTTCGTTTTTTGTTGAAAAGAGAGCTTGAGTGCGTTTCTATAAAGCGGAGTTTTTGGCTTGTTCCCCTTCATTCATCGATTTTTCCCAATTATGCCCGCCGTGTGGATTTTGCAATGCAAGATTTATTTAATTTAGCAGTAGGGGATTGCAAAAAAATAGCCGCAAAAAAAAAGAGAATGAGAGGAGAGAAGAAAAGAAACAATAATAGCACAGAACGCAAAAAAAAAAAAAAGAGCGACATGTAACCCGTTGAAATAAAAATCAAATAGTTGAAAGCAGCCGGGAATTTAAGAATTGGTATAGTTTTAATAATTCAAAATAACTATCAGTCAATGTATTACTTCTTTGCTTTATTGAACCAGTCAAAAACAGACTTGTATTTTCTTGGAAAGGCGAAAACAGTTGATACAAAAGTGGTAAAATGAATAAATTTCTTTTTTGAGACGATAAGCGTCACCTCATCATTTACTCACCAAAAACACTTTTTAGAGAATAGTATCATAAGATTAAAACGAAATAAGTACGTTTTCAGTATCTACTTCTATTCGTGTTTGGTCATTTCTTGATAACATCCTTCTTCGTTAATCCATGATATTTGTTTTCTACAGAGATAAACTACTCCTATTAAAGTCTCGGATTATTTTTGTAAAGCCAGTCGAATGGGCTGTTAAAAGCTGTATTTTTTTGCAAATGCTACGTTACATAAACGAAAACAAAAGTTATCATATATTTATTTGTTTACATAGTTTACAGATTTATTCTTATCCAAAAGAAGTTGCAGATGCTCATATTAAATGATTTTCGTGAGTTATCACATTTTTTAATTTCATTTTTCAAAAATACATAGTGGTTATAAATATACTATAAACATTCATTTGCAATCTAAAAAACAATTCATTCTAAGGCCAAGAAAAAAAAATCGATTCGGCTCAATAACAATACGATGGTCATGAATTACATGTATTAAGTAGAATGTTTGACAACCATATTAAAAGCTTCTGATTTGAAGACAACTTTACACTTTTAATCCAGCTTGATTGTGTAAAAGTTATTGTAAACAAGATTAAAATTAGTAACATCAGCTAAACTGAGCATGAAATACGCCCCATAACAAAGCAAGATGGAACACAAAGCCATAGGCTACCTTTGCAAGCATATGACACTCTTTGTATTTTGTACTCAGCCCGTTATATCTTTGCATTTATGGCATCATCATTATTCTTTTTTATAGCGTAAAAAGTTATCCCTGGATGATAACAACAAATATTGTTTGAATTTGGCGGTCAGTGTTACCCATGTTGCCATTGTATTACTATGAAATCGAGTATATCGATCAGTGGAATCTATATTGTATTTGCTAAATCCCATAGACACTTTCTGTAAAACGAGAGAGATAAAAACCTTTGTAGCTCAGATTAAGTTTGCTTACGTTATCTACCAGTTTCAATTGAGCGGTTTTAAAACCCATTAAAATTTGTAGTAAAACGCACATTCTCGTGTCTTGACTCTAATCAACATAAAATGACAAAATTAGATTTATTGTCATTCAACATCACTGGTGTTTTTGAGGGTGGAAAGGTAAATCTAATGCAACTCCACATGTTGAATATATTGCTAATGGCACAGACGTAGTTTGAAGAAGCTTTGTCATTTCTACCAGTTGAAGAACACAAGTCCGTTCTTCGTTTCAAGTTTGACCGCGATAAGCATCTGGCTTTAGCAAATTTATTGCTGCGTCGTCACTATTTCTCACAGTTGCTCAATAAAGGATGGCTTGACCTTGAGTTTGGGAAATATCCTGGCGGGAAACCTTACATTGTAAGTCGAGAGAGGGAATTTCATATATGGATATCTAAGTTTTATGAATTCTGCCATTGCTATTATTAGAAATGTGATATTAATGAAAGAATGGACTACAATACGTCACATGAGGGCAATTGGGTTATTTTTGGTTGTATAAAAGATCCCTTAATGAAAATCGGCGTGGATGCTGTTATTATTGATCGGCCAAAAAATGAATCGATCGATGCTTTTGTCAAAAGCTTTCAACCTCAGGTTAGTGAAAAATAAAAAAAAAACCTCCTGATATAGAGTAGATGCTAATGTTGGTCTTTTTTTCATAAAGTTCACTCACAGCGAAATGCAGATGATTATGGCTTCAGACGACCCAAGCAATAGACTTCGGGTCTTTTATGAGCTCTGGGGCTGTAAAGAAAGTTATACAAAAGCACTTGGTGTTGGTCTTTCTTTGGAGTTACAAAAACTCTGTTTTATGAATGAGAATGAAGAGGTTAGTGTACATTTAATAGCTAAAGAAGCGTTAGTATGATGTAAGCATAGGAGGCTCTCATGATAATTAATAACAATGATATTATTAGATAAAGATGTCATTTGAAGGGAAAAAATCTGACACATGGTGTTATCATTTAAGCTACTTGGATGATGTGAATATTGCGGTCGTTTGTTATGGCTGTGATTCTTCGAATCATATAATTGACCCTGAAACTTATGTCTTTTCAAAGACATCGCGACTCCTTGGAGCTCCCTTACATGGAGTGGAGCCCAATTCTTTTTTTCAAGAGGTCCGATTGGAAGACATAAAGAAAAATCAGTGGCTCTTGTCGCGCAATTAAAGCATTATGTTAGCATATGACCCTTAATCACTAAATTCAATGGTTTGGCTATTTATTTATTTATCTTGAGTTGACCATCTCACTTTCTAATTTATTTCTTTTCCTCTTTTTGTTATTATTACTTTGTTTGCATATATATATATATATAATATTACTTTTTAAACTATTTAATATATACAATTAAAATGGGCTGTTACCCATCCAGTCACAGTTATTGTGAATCGCAAATGTCAAGAAGAGAGCCTTCGATTGGGTCACTTCCCGGTATTTATTATAACAAAAGTAAGCCTTTCAAGAGAAATGGTTTAATGTGGACATCTGATATCCCTATTACTTTGTCCGAATTGGAGCATAAAAGGGCACTTTTTTGGCAATCTGCACCTACTCATGGAGTAAGTATGTTTTATCCATAATTTAATAAAATTAAAAATTAATCCGATTTTCTTGTAAAACCAAGGGTCGCGTTGAAATATGGAATGCTCTTCAAGTGGCATTTTCAGAGACAGACATACGAGTAGCAAGATCGATATTAGAAGTTGCCAACATTGTATTGCCTACTGGTAACCCCTGTGAAGGATGTTTTGATGGTAATACTGAGTCATTTTGAGTAAATGTCATATATGTTTATACGTTTATTAGAATATGGTATTAGCTATGAAACACCTGTATTCTGCGTTGTTCCTCCTACAAATCTATTAGCAACGGGAAATGGAGGTATAAGCCAAGTGTTTTTTTTTCCAGAAAAAAAAAGAAACTTTGCCCACCAAAGTATTTATACGGACTATGAAGATAAACTGGTCTCTGCACCAGATTCCTCAAGTAACCCCCATCCAATAATTGTGCGATTATCAACTGATCAAGATTTAAGATTAACAATCAGCACAAAGGGTGAGACAGTTGGCTCATTAAGATATCGAATATTTAATACTCCTGAATCGAAGATCACTCCGAAAAGTCATATTCTGAGACTGATTTACTTGGGAAGAATTCTCCAAGATAGTGAGGCAATTGTCTGCGAAAACAATCCGACCAATGATGATGATTTAGAATGGAAAAAACCTGCAGAAAATATAGTTCGTATAGATAAAGAGACCATCATACAAGCGCTAGTATTCTCAAACTCGATTCGATCTTAATTACAAAATGTATAGATACATGAATGGAATTAATATTTGATCGCGAAAAAAAAATGTTATTCTTCGAAAAAAAAGGCTTACAAGAGAAATATAATCATTGTAGTAAATAACAATGATACTAGTAGTCAAAAAAATAGTTGTTCAATATATTTTAATTGAGGCTTGCTTCATTAATAATAAATAATAAATTTACATCTAATCCAAGCGGATTTTGCCCATCGAACTACTGATTGCTCGATATTTGTAATACCTATTCTTAAAAGTATTATCTTGACCACATTATACTCTCCTCAGCAAATTACCTTTCATTACTTTTGCATTATTCTGTGACATTATTCAAGTAGTAATATTTGATCTTTTAACTAATCTAAAAAGAAAGTAAAGGTGATACTATTTTAGATATCAACCAAAACTATTTATTTTTGACATTAGCTGTTAATACAGCGCCAAAATAATAACTCCACTACATTTGTTTTATAAAATGTAGACACTTTTTTAATTTTTTTTGAATACAATTATTTATTAAAGGAGGTAACTGCAGGGATATATCTTATCTCATACCACGGCCATTCTTTTAGCAATTGCTTCCAAACAATGCGAAAGGTTATTTACACCACCATTATGGTATCAGTAATTTAGAATATGTTTGTGAGCGACCACCATAGGGGTAATATGGGCCCACTGCCATTCATTCTGTTCAAGTGTAAGTTAGAACCTGTTAATAGCTTATTTTATGTAATAAAAGCATACGTGGTGATCAATATATATTATTTACTCTTTTATAACATCAGCAACATGTTTTACACATTTCTCATTGTAAGTTTAGTAGCTGTACCATTTACAAGAAAATTTTTTTTCTTCTCTTTTATTCCAATGCTTTCTACACGTTGGTTATTTATTCTTTCTTATTTTTAACAGCTCACTTAAATTATGTTGTTTTGATTATTATCTCGAGTAAATATTTAACGTTGCCTTTAAAGAGATTTAGTATGTGCATATTCACATATATGCAGGTGCATACTGTTATACACACTATGCATGCACTTTCTTTGAGAAATAAACATGGTTAAACGCTCTGTAACCAATATATTACCACTTTAGAAATGTTTATTTCGGTGGTGTTATATTACTTTATGTTAGTATGTTAGCAATGAAAGGAAAGTGTCGAGGGTATATGGACGATTTAAACAGAAACATATTCCACAAGTATGTTTATTTGTTTATTTTAGACAATCTTAACAAAGAGCTTAATTAACATGATTGGCTTTATACGCCTATTTTTCATTGGGTAATTCTAAGCTATTCATCTTTTCTTTGAGAACCGCAGCATAATAATAACAAATACCAATGTCTCTTAGCCTATTTGACTCAATAGAGGCATAATACCCTTCAACACAATTTCTCTTAGAGTTTAGTAAAAAGTGCGGAAGCGGGGTTTGTAATTCTACGGAATAATTATTTGCCTGGTGAGTTTGAGGGTGGTTTCTCACTTAATCACCATTTTTATTTGAAAAAAAAAATAAAAGTTTGCGTCCACAACTTAAAAGGTCAGAAGTTTTAAAGTTTCTTTGGGCCCTTGAAACTTCGTATCTGAAAATAATTTTTTTGCAACTATTTGCGCTATTGAGTGATTAATACTAAGCACCATGCTTTATTTGACCTGTCACGTATATATGGTTCCTGTTACTGTCAGTTTTGTTTAATACAGATTTACATTTACATTTGAAGTCATAACATCTTTTGACCATGACGTAAAATAGCAAACAGAATTAAAAATAGATGAAAAAAACTCGTATAATTTGACATTTTATTTATAAGCTTGTAAACTAATGCGGTTTATTTTCGGGTAATTCTTTCTTGTCTCTGCATCTGCTACTTTTTGGTTTATCCCCTTATTTCGTTCATTATACCAAGTGATTGATCTTTGTATTTCACTATGAGAAAAATCCAAAAAATTTAGCTGGAGTTTTAATCCAAAAAAATATTAGGACAATGGAAGGACAAAACAGTTTTTAACGATCTGTCCTAGAAAATCTTCCATTTTCCTAGGACAAAAATTGATTTTGTCCTAGACATTTGCTAATGTTGTCCTAAACTTGTTGTGATATCTGGTTTTGAATTTCACGAAAAAATTATTTATTTTTTGATTTTCTAGGACAGTACTAGTAAACCTCTAGGACAAAAAATTTTCTTTTTAGGACACAATCAAGAATTGTCTAGGACAAAAAAAAAATTTCTCATAGTGTTTTTTTATTTTCATTCTATATTTGTATTTTTGATACCCCGTCTTTTTACTTCTAAGGACAAGTCTTCAATACCGTATCAAAAAGATTAAAATTCATCCACCGTACTGTAATATTAAGACTCCATACCACAATTATATTCATTATTCTAAAATTGCTGTGTTGATTTCTTATACAAATAAGAAAAGTGAACTTGTCATGATACTCCTTTTAAACACACTTACTTACTTTATACTACCACCTTAGAAACACGCCATTTAGTATAAGCTAAGATAGAGAACGAATTTATTTATTTCATATTCAAATATAACATACAGTCTTTTTCAAGAAAATGAGAACAAATTTCAAATTAATGAGAAAAAGGAAAATAATTATTGAGAGAGAAAAAAAAGGGTTAAGAGAGGTGAAGAGATTGGTATTAACCCAAGGCATGATACTAAAATAATGGAATATAGTACTTCTGGCTCGCCAGACATAGTTGTGGTAGTAAACTCTGTCCTATTGATGCGTTACTTTTTATCATGCTATCCCTCATTGGTGTGTAATATACGTTGCTACCTATCTCTTTATTTGCTCACTGTCTGAAATATACTCTTCATACATGATGTATTTCACTTTTCTCAATTATTCTCATTTATTTGAAATATTTTCTCATCAATTTGTAATTTTTTCTCATTTTCTTGAAATAAACAGTATATTGATTGATAAGTATAACTATCCTAAAGAGTCTCCTGAAAAAAAAAAGATGTGTCTAGCAAGTAAAATCATCCTCGAAATTAGCAAAATCAAGCCAGTCAGGCTGGAGCGGAGAAGAAGGCAAGTCAACGAGATCAGAAGGCAGGTCGTTGTTCAAAGTAGTGAAGTCAGAGGGTAAGTCAAAAGTGGCATCGGATCGCAATATGGAATCATCGTCAAGCGCGCTGCTTGGGCAAGCATCAGAAGAAAATACCAAAGAAGGAACGTCGGGGAAATACCAAGTGCCACTCAAGTCGGTTGGAGGGTCCCAGATGATTGGGTCACACTCTTGTAACTCAGCATTGTCTTCGCTATTGTTCTCGTCTGCAAAAAGACGTACAAAATCAAAGTTTGAGTTACCTGCTTGCTCCTGTTGCCCATCATTCTCTTTTGCCTCTTTTAGACTCTTTAATAGATTCTTTCCTCTTTCCTTTGCTTCTGCTAGATCGGATAGATTGACAAATGTGCCGTTGTCAAGTAAGTGAGACTCATCGACCTTGTCTTCGCAACGAGGACAGCAATAGTCATCCAGCTGTAGTTGCACCTCGTAGCCAAGGCAGTTTTGATGAAGGAATGTATTGCACTTTTTACATTCAACCAGTGGCTTTGTGACGGCTGTAGGGAAAAGACATACACATTGAATGTTATTATCATGCTTAGCTTCTTGCTGCTCTGTGTCTTGCTCTTTGCGGTTCTTACAACGCTCTTGATGATACGCTAAACCATTGCGGTTTTTATATCTCTTGTTGCATGGTAGGCAAATGAATTGCCGTGGATTGATATTTACATCATTGTGGGTGCTAGTGACATTAGGTGAGCGTAGCCTCTTCCTTGATAGGTTAGGGAGAGGTGGTTTGCTGGGAGAGGCGTGCGGTGACGATAATCGCTCATTAGGGTCAATTCGGCGGCTTAGTAGCTTAAGTTCCTGGGATGATAGTCGCTTTTTATCGGTGCAATCTGAACGAATGGCACCAATGGTCTTTCCACCCATGGTGGGTCTTTGCTTTGTGAGTTCAATTCGATGTGGCGAATTCACTGAATTGAAGGAATGTTGAATGACGGATAAAGTGCGAGGCTCTTGCTTCTGTTTTTTGGCTTCATTGTTTTTCTGTTGGTGATGATGGGCTTTGTAGCGTGAAGGGATAAAGGAGCGCTCTTTTATTTGTTTTGAGGCTGTTGTGTTTTCAATCGACTGTAGAGGTTTTAGCGATTTATTTTTGAATGCCACTTGGCGAGTTGAAACGTCTTTCTGTGCCCTAAGAGATAATACATTTTATTTTATTTATTTAATATTTCTTTCTTCTTCTTCTTATTGTTGCCATTACTTTGAATAGACATCTCTTGTTATATTGGAGCCAGTTGATTGTGTGTTCATTAGAGTAACAATATCAAATTATTATAAAAGAATAAAAACAATCAAAAGAAAAAATCTTCTCTACAAAAAAATGACTATTTTTTTTAATCTTATTTTTTACAATATTATTGCCCAGCAACCAAATGACTCAAATGGTTGCTATAATAATACAATACAATAACTTTATTTCTGATTAAAAAACAAATACAATGTTTATTTCAATCAAGTCAACTATAATAAAGTGAAATGAGATTTATTTATAACTCGGAATAAGTCTACAAAAGTAATTATACAATAAAGAACCATGGATATAATTCTAACTATATATAATGTACTTGTTCCACTCTCAATTTGGAATAAGAAAATTAATTTGTACGTGTCCCATTGAAAAATAAATTGGCACAAGTCTTATAGCAGCCTGACAATATTTCCCGAACGAGCCATAGCATGATGAATGTTTGTAGTTTGAGCCAAAAAAAAGTTTGATTAAGCCTGTGTCGCTCATATTTGGAAAGTGTGCGTAAAAGAAGCCAGTACTATTTTTCTTTTTTTTACAATTACCTTAGCAAAAGTACCTCTACAAGTGTTAAGAGTATAGTAGCAGTTAGCATGTGACCCCTTCGTAGCCTATTATAAAGATATCGCTTGAAAAGCTTTTTAAAAGGATGTGGTTCATTAGCATTGTCTATCCTAAATGAGATTGTGACGAGAGCAATGAAACTAGAGCTTATTTTTTAAGATATTTCTCTTAAAAATAATACATGCATGATTTTACTCTATATGCAAAACACAGAAAAGGTGTTGTTGTTTAATAAACTACGATTAATGTAATCATTATGCCAACTCATCAGTACTTCGTCAATCAAGTTTATTCAGATTTTCTTTGCCGGGGAAACGTTCCCTCAATAGTACACTTAGTGTTTACCCCATCTAATATGACCTGATCTAAATTAGGAGCTTTTTTTATAGCAAAGTCATACTATCATAGATATTTATAATAAAAGTATGTTACGTGATATATATGCTGTAAACTTATCTTGATTCACCGCTTCTCTTGTTGGCATTAGAACCTAGATGCTAGCAACTATCATTTGAAAAAGACCTATAACTGATTTAAACACCCATACAGATTTATAATATAAAGGGTCCATTATAAGTCAATGCGAAATAATATTCCTTGGCGACCAAATGAATTAATTGGTATCTATAGACCCATTCTCTTGCATAGTTAAACTTCATAGACAAAGCCCCATGAGGTACTCTATTGTCATTATCATAATTCAAACAAAGTATCACCAATCACAATGTTAATATTTCTATCAATGTCACCCCCCGCTTCTAGAAGCATGTACGTGATAAACTATAATTGCATACACAATACAATAGCCTTAATTTACTAAGGACTATGCAGCGAACTTTGCCGAGTCCCTTTTTTTAAAGTAATCGAGTAATACGCCACTTTCTCCGCTAGATTTGAGTAGAAAGGAGATACTAAAGTGATTGTTATATCAATGAAATATACAGCACTGTGCGTTGATTCTGATATGGCTGAAATACATTACAAGATATGATTGGATATAGCATTGTTATTATTTCACAAATTTATAGTATCGGCTTTCCAGCCTAAACCAAGCACCATGTTAATTACGCCTTTCAATAAAGATGTCTTAGTATCTAATCAAAGTACTGATAAAAAAAGATATAGGAGTGGCTATGTCGCATAATTTTCATTTTAAAAATAGGATACTGTTGCACAAATTCGATCACTTTACGATTGGT
>VCJC01003242.1:13083-24350 GCA_024140195.1 Backusella luteola | reverse complement strand
GCCAAAGCAACAGCAACACTATAGGCACCACTGTGACTGATGGATACATTGATATCCTTAATACCAGAGGCGGTGGCAGCACTCTTTGCCTTTCCAGTCAAGACGACTTCAGGGGCACCGACTTCGTTAGCCTTGATTTCGATTTCATTCAAGGGAGCGGCAGCACCGTCAGAGGGAATCTTTCCGTATGAGGAGATAGCCTTAAAGACAGCTTCCTTGGCAGACCAGCGACCGGTGAAGCTTGCTTGGGGATCTGGGCGAGATTGACAGTATTCAATTTCGGCAGCAGTGAAGTTGCGCTCGATGAAAGTAGTGCTATCAATGTTGACAGCATTGGTCAATTCAACATCCACACCGACACCCTTCTTACCAGCTTGCTGTTCAGCAAGTGAGGCCAAGACATTCTTGGTAGCGACAGCATCACCTGCGGTAGGGGCAGCTTGAGTGGCAGACTTCTGGCTGAAGACCCAAGTCTTCTTTTCCTTGGAGTATTCAGTACGAGCACTAGGGTTCAAGTAGACAGTGTATTCCAACTCATCAGAGTAAGGGGCTTCATTCTTAACCTGGACAAAGTCAGCAACGCCAGTAAGAGAATCGTGGAGGTAACGGTAAGACTTAGCATAACGTTGGGCATTCTTAGCTTGATAAGCCTTGTATTGAGGTTCTTCCAAAGAAGCAAGGACATAATCAGGATGGATAATCAAGATTTCGCCACCAGCTTGACCGAAACCGAAAGACTTGAGAAGACCAGCCTTAAGACCATCAGTTTGAATGGTACGAGAAGGATAAACAATATGTTCAAAGTCCTTCATGATAACATCAATGTTATCGGCATTACGGTTACCAGGAACAGTACCACTCAAGAGAGATTGCATCATACCGTTAGCCATCCAAGAAGCAGCAGGACCCTTAGGATGACCAGTCAAGTATTTCTGAGTAATAGCCAAAAGAGCATTACCCTTGGAGCGACCAAGATGCTTCAATTGAGTGTTAAGGACACGAGATTCATTCTTATCATTGGCCTTGGTAGAAGTACCGTGGAAAGATGCGACACCAATATCATCAACGGTCAAACCATAAACAGCAAGAGCACCACGGATAGGAGCAATAGTTTGATCTTGTTGGTAGAAGTTATGACTCCAGGTAGCCAAACATTCCTTTTCTTGACGCTTAGCTTCACTGTGGATGAAAGTAGTGCGTTCTTCGAGCCATGCCTTCTCATCAGATTCTTCGAGTTCACCAGAAGCCTTAAGTTCGTCCAATTCTTCGCGCAAAGCATCATATTCAGACTCAACCCAAGCCTTGATTTGAGCACGACGAGACTTAACTTGTCTGACACGGTAGTTGAAGTTCAACAAAGGATTGGCTCTCTTACCAGGGTTTTCACGAGCAGTAGTCAAAATACCAGCACCAGGAGCGGGAACAGAGCGACCTTCCTTATCAGAGGCAGTGCTGCTGAGAGCAATAATACCATAGATAGGTGAACCAATCTCAATGGCAGTGGAGGCAGTCATCAAGATATGGTTAGCAGAACCATGAGCTTCCATGAAACCATTTCTGGTGGAAGTGGCAGGACGAGACATCTCAGCAGGGGTGCGGCCATGGGCAATTTCATCAACAGCATTGGATGTGGCCTTCATGTTAGCGAATTCATAACTGGACTCTTCAGTAATATCTTCAGTAGCACCAGCAATCATGATCTTGGCCTTACCAGTCAACAAAGACTCACAAGCCAACTCGACAGAAACAGCAGAAGTGGCACAAGCATTGACAGGTGTCTTGATGGGACCAGATGAAGAAAGGAGCAACATGTTAATCCAAGCGGGCATAGTGTTAATGAAGGATTCTTGCAAGATATCCTTTTGGACAGGTTTGTCAAGGAGACGATCACGGAAGAGACCTCTCTGAGATAATTGACCACCAACACCAGAACCTGTAACGTTACCGATTTCAGAAACGTGGACATACTTGAAGAACTCATAAGGATCAGTGATACCAGCAGAGACAAAGGCTTCAACGGTGGAAACAATGTTGAACAAAGTAACAGGATCGACTTGATCGACGATATCCTTAGGAACACCATAGCGAGCAGCATCCCAACCAGTAGGGAGCTGACCAGCAACAAGACGATCAAAGCGGAGTGCTTTAGGAACATACAAAGTGGCACCCTTGTGCAAAACAACAGACCATTCACCGCTGGCATCTTCATAAATATCAGCCTTATCACCTTGTTGGAGCTTGAAGTGTTGAGCTTCTTCTTGAGAGCAAGCGAAAGGCTCAAGGTCATGATCAACAATGATTTCTTGCATAAGCATCTTCTTCTCAGGGTTATAACCATCCATAACAGAAGGATCTAAAAAAACAATTAATAAAATAATCATAGACTGATAATAATGACTTATAAATCTTACCAATGAAACGAATACCAGAGTGTTCAGTAATCTGCTTCTCATACTTAGACTTGATATCCTTATCTTCAACAGGTTCACCAGACTTAGCATCAACCCAACCAGAGTAGTGCTGACCAGACTTCAACATACCATCATGGTGTTTAATATAACCCATGATCCAAGCCATTTCAATACAACCCTCCAAAGAGAATTCACCGAAAGCTTCCATTTCCCAACGAGTTCTAGCATTACCCCAAGGAGAAACTTCACCGAAACCAGCAACAACAATAACCTTATCCAAATCAAGCATACCCTTAAGGTAACCCAAGTGCTTAAGAGCCTCATGAGGCTTCAAGGCAGGGAAGTCGAACTTCATGTTGGCACGAGGAGTGATCTTGTGGGGCTTCTGCTTACGCTCAGCTTCTTCACCAAAGACGATCTTGTAATCAAGGGCGTTCTCAGCATCAATAGCCTTACGGATTTCAGCAGTTTCACGGATTTCCTTACGCAAGTTAGCACTGACTTCATTAAGGTTGGTGATGAACTGGAGACCACCATTCAAATCAGCCCAGACAGGCTCGTTCTGACAGAGTTCAACAATGCTGGGATGCATCAAACCCAAGATGTTGAAGGACATCTCAACAGTAGAGAAAGTACGGACGCCCAATTGCTCAATACCTTCAGCAACCATGTTATTAGCACTCATCAAACCAGTACCACGAGTCCAACCGATAACAGCACCGGCAATCAAAAGGTAGCTAGACCAGCTCTCAGAGTACCAACGGTTGAAGAGAGTTTCAAGAGAAATCTTGGATTCACCATAAAGACCATCGGCACCGAAAGTACCATGGTTAGGAGATAAAGGAAGAATAACCTGAGCGGGGCGAGTATCGGAACCAATGTTCTGCTTATGAGTCTTAACATTACCCAACATACGGAGCAAGTTAGTCAACATAATACGATGAGCCAATTCAGACTTGGAGTCAATAGCATCAATTTCGCGACCGTTTTCAGGAATAGCAGCGAAGGGAATGACAAAGTCAAGATCCCAGTTCAAGCCCTTGACATCATAGATGTAGTCAACCAAAGCATCAACATCTTGCTTAGCACCCTGATTGAAGGGGACAACAACAAGCTCAGAGCCCTTAGAACCATAAGTCTCATAAATAGATTGGAAGTAGTCAGTGACTTGACGACTGAAGCGGGAAGTAGTGACAACAACCTTAGCACCACCAGAAACAAGACCCTTCAAGACTTCAGAGCCAATAGAGTCTTTACCAGCACCAGTCAAGAGAACACACTTATTAGCAAAGGTAATACCTTGTTCAGCAATCTCAGTCAAGACATTCAAGTAAGTGCTAGTCAACTTGTTGTTGAACTCCCAACCATTAGGATCGTTGACATTCTTTCTCTTAAGGTGAAGGAAAGGAATAGTCTCGGTCTTAGCAACCTTAGCAGAAGCACGCTTATGATCAGGAATGCGGCCCATGATAGTAGAAGCACGACGTTGGCGGGGTCTCTCCTCACGAACAATTGAGTTGGACATAGACATAGCACGCAAGACATCACTATACAACTCCTTAATAGCAATCTTGGTACTCTTCTTCATCTTGTTCTGACCACGGATAATCTTGTAGATACGACCCAAGTCCTGCTGAACCTTAAGACGGTTGGAGTACTCAGAAACCTTGGAACCGGCAGTCATGTCATTGACATAATCAGCCAACTTACGGCAACCAGGACGAGGAACTTCATCATAACCAATATCACCCTTTTCGGTAACACTAGTCTTGGGACCAGTAGGGAAGCCAACATCCTTGTAAACAGGATCAACAGAGAGAACCTCAGCACAGTTTTCAATCAAAGCCTGGCCGAACTCCTTGGCAAGACGATAGGTTTCACCCTTGTCACCATTGCAGTTCTCAACATTGTAGCGCATGTAATCAATCAATTGAGGATAAGAACGGTTCATGATACGCAAACACTTGGCAGTGACTTCACGATCAACAATGGCAAGCTTACCGAAGATGATATCATACCACATTTCAAGGGCATCTTGGCGAGACCAATTCCAGTAAGAGTCATAACGACGAGCCTTTAGTGTACTGAAGGAAGGCTTAATACCATCAGCATAGATATCACCATGCTCAGCGAGCCACAAGTCAAGCTCAGCTTGGAGTTTCAAGGTAGTAGTCTTTTCCTCCTCGTACTTCTTGGCACCCTCACGCAAGTCCTTGGAAAGATACTTAGCATACAAGTTAAGTTGCTGATAAATCAAAGCATCTTGCTTAGCCTTCATAGCGTCGAATTCCTCGCTGTTGATGACAGCAACACCGGCACCAGCACCACCGGCACCACCAGCGGCTCCACCGGCTCCACCAGCAGTCAAAGTAATACCAGCCTTCTTAGCGTATGCTTGAGAAACAGTATCCAACCAGGCCTTAGCCTCAGGCTCAGATCCCAAACGAGCAGCAGGCTCCATTGTGACAGCGATCAAAAGAGCACCATCAATGCGACCAGGTCCCAAACCATAGGTGTTGGTAAGGTAAGACTTGGCATTGCTTAAAGTGAAACCACCAGGCATCTTGGCACCGATCATCTTAGCAACAAGAGTGCTGGAGTGCTTACCGAGAGTACCAGGGAAGCTACCGTTCAAAGCAGCACCAAGTTCATCCAAAGGAGTTTCTTCAGACTTCTCAGGAACAGCATTGTTGAATTCCTTCTGGAGATCACCAAGGATTTCATTTTGGAGAGTGGACTTACCACCAACCAAATCCTTAATAGCCTTGCCCATAGGAACTTCATCAACAGACTTCTTGAGCTTTTGAGCAATAACAGCATGAAGAACTTCAGTGGCAGTGACAGGGACATCACTGACTGCAGCAGCAGGTCCAGCAGCGGCAACAGGAGCAGCGGCAACAGGGGCGGCAGCTACAGGAGCGGCGGCAGGAGCAGCAGAAGTCTCAGAAGCAGCTTGTTCTTCTTCAACAGGGTTCTCAAACTCGTAGTAAATTTCCTTAGAATCCTTAGAGATACTCAAGTTTTGACGACGGTTACTCAAAGCATTATCATATGCTTGGTACTTGAGGTTCAAAGTACGAACAGCCATACCGCTCAAAGTAGGAGAGGGGCCAACTTCGATCAAACGTTCAATCTTGTAGTTCTTGAAGAGTTGATCTTGAGTCTCAATCCAACGGACAGGAGAAGCAAACTGATAAGCCAACAATTCAATCAAAATAATGTAACCAAGACGTTGTTGCTGAGCAGGAGTAACATACTTCTCATCAGACCAGTTCTTGAGAACCTTGGCAAGACGAGGGCTAGAAGTCAAACGGTAAACATCCTCAAGATAAGACTTTTCAGTGCTGAAAGGTTGAGCAGTCAAGTTAGGAATGTACTTGCTGGACAACTGAGCAACATCAATATCAGAGGGGTTGAACTTCTTGGCAAGGAAAGTACGGAAAGGAGTAACACCACTCAACAAGAAAGAGGAGTGGAAAGGTACATCAATACCGGGCAAAGGAACGGTGGCATGACCACGCTCAAGAATAACATGACCCTTGGCTTGCTTAACCTTAGTCTTCTCGAAGGCACCATCAATAATGATGTTCAATTGCTCCTTGACATCATCGAGAGACATCGTCTCCATTAACTTTTGAAGGTCAATGTTAGCGGTCTTAATGTAATTGAGAACATTAGCAAGAGCATCCAAGTTCTGGAGAGCACCAGCGGCAACATATTGCCAGTTTTCAACGTTGAAGTTAACAATTTCCAAGACATCACCACCACGACGGGCAATAGAGTCAACAACATAACGAAGAGCAGTGTCGTTGAAGGTTCTGGAGACACGAGCAGGGTTAACAGCAACCATACCATAGTTGGAGCGACCAAGTTCATCACGCTTGACAGCAGACTGCATAGTCATACCACGATAGAAGACAACATCAACGAGAGAAGTCAAAGGCAAGACATCACCAACAGAGGCCAAAGCAGCATATTCACCAAGAGAGTGACCGGCAAAGGCACAGTTACCTTGAATCAATTCCTTGGAGCGCATATCTTCAAAGGCAGCCTTCTCCATCAAAGTCAAAGCAGGCTGAGTAAATTGAGTAGCATACAAAAGACCTGTAGGAGAACGGAAAGTATAGAAAGCAGTACGTTCATTGATGGTAGGGAAGAGAGGCAAGGTGTTAGTGGAACCATCAGCGTCAACAACATCATAGGTCATGCTCATGTAGTTTTGACGGATCTTGTTACCACGTGGACCACCGAAGTGAACGACCTTCTCCTTGGGGTTGCTACGAACAATCTCCAAAATAGAGAAGCCATAGTTTTCCATAAAGTGCTTATCGGCTTGGTCCCAAATAGCCTTAGCAACAGGAGAGCTATCATAGAGGGCCATACCCATACCGGGTTCCTGAGAACCCTGACCAGTGAAGACATAAGCGGTAACGGGTTGTTCGACCTCAGCGGTACCCTCGACAACCTTTTCGTTGTTCTGGTTGACGGTCTCAACCTTAATGATCTTACGACCATTCTTCATACCAGTATGAGAAAGCTTGGTTTCAAGTCTATCAGAAGGAAGAACCATACCAACGAACTTAACATCATAAGCAACAACACGACGAGGTACGTTGTCGGCGGCAAAGATTTCAACAAACTTACGAGTTGAAGCACTAGTCCACATACCGTGGGTGATGGTACCAGGCAAAAGTGCAAGATCAGCAAAGTAAGGGTTAACATGAATGGGGTTGAAGTCACCTGAGACAGTGGCATAAGGCTCGTTGGAGGCAGGAGCATGTACAACAGAAGAGTAAGTAGATTGGCTAGGCATGACAGAGTAACCACCATTCTCGAAGAAATGAGCTTGTTCAATTTCCTGAGAGTTACGCTTCAAGTATTCGATAACAGGGTTACCGTGGCTCTCACCAGATTCATATTCGACCTTGGCAATTTCAACAAACTCCTTGGTAGAGACTTGCATGGTAACAACACCAGTAGTCTTAACATTGGAGAAGGCCTTCTTGTTCTTGTACTTGACATCAGTTGTCAAACGGAAAATCAAAGAACAACCAGGAGTAACTTGATGAGTTTCCAAAGCATCAGTCCAGTGCATCCATTCCTTAGACTTGAGAACAGCAATATCCTTAACACCACTGATCTTCATCTCCATAGGTGTCTCGACCTTACGTTCAAAGGTATGCTCGAAATCATTGAAAGAACCACGGTACAAGAACTGACTGGTAACTTCAAGGACAGGCTTGCTATCACGAACAATAACACCCTTGACTTCGATCATCTTACCAGAGTCGGTATTGACAATAGCATTGATGTTAGCATAAGTATCGACAACGTCACCAACTTGAAGCAAATCAGATCCTTCCAACAAACGGAAGCCGTTACCCAAGTGGACCAAACGCAAAAGATCACCATCAATAACCTTAGGGAAAATGGCCTTCATGATAGCCTTCCAGCCAACAACAATGGCGAAATCCATAGGGGCAAATACAACCTTCTGGCCACGATCAACAAATACTTCAGCTTGGTTACCAACAGCCTGGCAGAATTCCTTGATCTCATCAGATTTGACGGTTTCACCCTTACCAACAAGTTTTTCGTGAACAGGAATGTTAAGGAAATCATCCTTGTTATCAATACCGAACCACAACTTGTAGTAGAAGTCCTTGATGCGATCATTGCGACCTTCCATGACTTCGTGGATAGGAGCATAACCGAACTCAGGAGTGTACTTGTATTGGAGACACAAGGGGATCAAGTCCTTTTCACGCTTTTCAAGGAGGCGAACATTAATCAAGTTGTCAGAAGAGATTGAAGCTTCAATAGAGGTGATGTACTCATCACTCTTATCAGTGGCACTCCAGGGACGCTTGTCTTGGACCTTAATAGAAGTAACCTTACCATCAGTGGTGGTAGCAACAACCTTTTGGTCAGCACGAGGACGGAAGATACGCTTAGCAGGGTTATCAGCAAAGCGCTTACCTTGAACAATGAAAGGAGAAGTCAAGAGGGCACGGAGCCAACTATAATCGGGACCAGAGATTGCTTGTAACCACTCAGACTCAGTAGGGACTGAAGAACCGATTTCGTAAACAAGTTCCTGAGCAGCAGGCTTGGCTTCAATGGAGCTCTTGATAATAGCCTCACCACCAAGGTACTCAGTCTTGGGGATGGAAGCTTCGTCATTGTTGTAATAGCGTTCCTTCAAGCTAGCAATATGGCTTTCATAGATGTCACCAAGGATTTCACCAACAGGTTGATCGGCACGAGTGGCATACTTGGCAGCAACAGGACCGTGAAGAATACAGGTACGCTGAACATCTTGATCGACAACAGCACCCAAATCCTCAGATTGCCACAAAGAATCCTTCTTGAACCAGATATCGAATTCCTTATCCATGACAGGGATGAAAGGAACAGGCTTTTGCCAAGGACGCTTGCAAAGAGCAATGAAATGAAGTACATCCTCAGAGGTCAAAAGCTGGGACTCAGCAACAGGGAATTGAGCCAAGAACTCTTCAGTGAAAGCATAAGGTTCATCAAGTTGGCTGTAGTTTTGGAGCAAAGAGGGGCTTTCGCTGGTAGAGAAACGCTCCTCAATACGGCGCATAAAGTCACCAACCAAGTCGCGGAGAGAAATATCAATCCAGCGGCATTCATGCTTGACATAAAGCAAGGTAATCATACGATAAGTAACTTCAGAATAAGTCATATCTTGGAGATCAACAGCCTCACCATCCTTCTTCTGACCAAACCAGACCTTTTGGAAATCGGCATTCAAGCGCTTGATAATGTAATCCTTCTTGGCCAAAAGAGCAGGAAGACGCTTATCCTTGGGTAAAGTGAAAATGCTTTCATCCAACTCCTTCCATAAGCGAACACCACGAGTGGCAACCTTGTGAATAGGTTCACCCAATTCGGAAAGGACGGTAATAATACCACCAGCGGGGCCCTTATAAGTCTTTTCCCACTCACCATCAGTGACACCAGGAGCATCAACCATGGCCTGCTTAGCAGCAGGAGAAGCCATACCTTCCTTGGCAACCATCATACGGGAACCAAACAAGATACCATCAAAAGGCATAGGAGGATAGTCAAACTTGAGAGACCAATCACCAGTGATGTAAGGAAGGGTATCATCAGCACCACCGAAACCGGAACCAGCTACAAGAACAATATTAGGCTGGCGACGGATAGCAGCATAAGTTTCAAGAATAGGTTGATGAGCATCTTCGAAACTGTGGTGACCACCGGCACGACCACCGGTCCATTCCATAATGATAGGCATAGTAGGGTTAGCAGCGGCAATAGCAACAACCTGACGAACGGTCTCAACACTTCCGGGCTTGAAAGAAACATGACGAAGACCAGCAGCTTGGAGATTAGTGATGATTTCGTTGGCTAATTCAAGACTGGGAACACCAGCAGCGATACAAAGACCCTCCATGGGCAAACCTTCCTTGCGCATGACTTGGATAAGAGGGTATTGGAAGCCCCATTGGCGAACGTTCAAGAAGATAATATTGAGGGTGATACCTTCACCGGGACGAGTCAAGTCCATGATCTTATCAACCTTATCACGAAGGACTTCATCACTGAAATGTCCACCACCGGAAAGTTCGATGTGGTAACCAGCGTTCATAACAGCAGATACAAAGTGCTCACTGACAGTAGAAGGGGTCATACCAGCAACCATCAATGGAGGCTTACCCAACAAACGAGACATCTTGGTATCAACGTGAACACGGCCATTACTGCGATAATAATAAAAAAAAAAGGATTAGTATTCTATCACATTTCGCTGTTCAGTGGATTAGTTTTCTTTTGTCTTACCTGGTAGTCTTAATAAGTTTAGGCTGGAAAACCTTTGACCAGTTTTGAGAATAAGTGACGGCACGAATGTCAGAATCGAACAAATCGGCCTTATAAGAGAGATCACGGTTGCTGCCTTCTAAAGCACCTGCCAGGAGAATCTGGACACCCGTACCTTCCTTGTTACGGTAAGTCAAACCACCAATACCGGAGGTACCACCAGGTCCAAAATCAATAATATGTGTCAAATCTTCGGTGGCGATAGCATTCTCCCAGTGGACATGCTGTTCGCAGATAAGTGACAACAAAGCGTGGGTCAAGTTGGCACTTTCACGCATATCCTTACCTAATTACAAGTCACACAAAAATTTTAAACTCTGTAATTTTTTTTTCTAATCTCCCCCAACGCCCCAAAAACTTACCAGCATCAGTAGCGTAAACAGCCATCTTGAGATCCTTGGCCTCAAAGGTAAGACCATACTTTTCGGCATCCTTCAATAAAATAGGGACAGCGGACTTGAGATAAATACTGTGGAAAGGAGCAGTAATAGGCAAGAAACGAGAAGAGAACTTAATCTTACGCTGAGAGTAAGGGATACGGGACTGGTCCAAACCAGTGGGTGCCTTCAATTTACGTAAACTAAGGTTCAAACCATACAAGGATTGAGGAGGACCTGTACAGACGAAAGAACGAGGGCCATTGTGCAAAGTGATTTCAATCTTCTTGTCAGAGGACAAGTGAGAGTTGGTCTCTTCGAGGTGCTTGATGACCTGGCTCTCTCTTAAACCAGTGATGGCCAACATAGGGGTGGGGTTGCCTTCATTGTTGCTGATCGAATCTTCCAAAACGGTGGGGTTAAGGGTAGTGGGAGGGAACTCTTGCTGAGCACGAGTACCAATCCAGAACAACAAACCAAGGGCTTTTTCGGTGTTGAGGATAAATTCTTCTTCTGTGGAAGAAGCGGAAATAACAACTGAACTGATAATACCTTGACTGTGACCAGTAGTACCTATCATTAATTAACATAGTTTAGAACCCATTTTTTT
>VCJC01003240.1:22241-35768 GCA_024140195.1 Backusella luteola | reverse complement strand
CTGTTTTTTTTTTTTTGCATCATGTACCGATACCAGGGAGTACAGTTCTAACCACGATATACACCTTAAAAAAGCTACATTACTCTTTAGCTTTGCAATAATCTTCATTTGATTCTATGGGATACTCTACATGCTTTCATTTGATGAAAATCTGAAAACATTTTAGCATAAATCTATAACCTTGTTCTTTATTTAAAGTTTTATAATGCTATTTCGAGATAGTATCATGTCGTTGTCAAATAAGGTTACTCTAAACAAAAAAATAGAGTTCTTGAACCAAAACAAATATAAAGCCAGGTCTCCTTTTCCTTCGTTTTCCAGTTCAATTTTTCTCGACCATGAGACTAAACAGCAAAACACAATGATTCTCCCCCCCCCTTTTTTTTACCTGCATGATAAGTTTAAAATGACATTGACATGATTACATCCTCAAATCGAGAGTAATTAAATAAAGTATAATACATATTTAAAATTACTTTTACTATTTTAACAAAAAACAGAGGGTTTTTGAACAACTGAATGCATGAATCAAATGTTAATTGTTGAAAAAAATCGATGATAGCAATCTAACTGCGAAACATCGGGCTTAATGACTAGCAGATTACAGGATATACTAATATTTATAAGTATACCCTATGCTGTCATATTTGGGGTTTATATCAGCTCGTAAGGTGATAAAAATGCAATTACGAAAAAAAAAGAAGTTTATTTTGACCGATTCTCCGCTCTATTGTGTAGAGACAATGCGAATAATATCGAAAGAAAGTAACATCAATTAAAGGAATTAGTTACTCAGAAACGTAAACTGTATTGGAGCAATGTATTTCAACAAATTATAAAACTTGATGGTATCAAGGTCATAACTGATCGATGATAAAAACTGTCAAACGATTATTATTTTCAATCATAACATAGTGAATTTAACCACATTCGAATTATCAAACGTCATCAACTCATCTTCCGTCATTCTGCATTATTTTTCTCCCTCCTTCTTATCTCATCACATAAAGCCATCCTCCGGATTTGGTAGCACAAGCGATTAAGCTCCAACATATTTCTTTAAATGTAAAGCTAGATGTAATTGGTTGCAAAGTTTATTTAGAATCTTATTGTAGCACTGCATAATTCTTACATCCCCTTAAATGCGCCAGGAAACAAAGCCCTATAAAACTTGATAAAAATTAACTTGGGTTTTTTTTATCTCTTCATTTTATATTTTAATTTGATTAAAAATGACTACTCTATCTCATTCTATTATTGAATCAAATGCATATCGTGATAAAATTGACACCAGTGTTACAGAAAAAACACAACAGCCTTCTGGAATCATCACTCCCCCACTTTCTCCCATCAATGGCTCTTTAGCATCATCCCATCCTACCAGACAATCATTAAGAATATCTACGGGACAAACAGGCTTACCGTGGTTGGCGCGTGATGCTGATGGAGACACCTTTGCTTCCTCTCAACATAATAATTCTGCAAGTTCAAACAATTCTGCCCACGTTCCGATTTCGCCACCTCCAAAGTTTATCGCACATCCCCGTATCTCTTCTATCATCCGCTTTCCTACTCATAAAAGAAAGATGCAAAAACACATCTATAGCATGAACGATGGCTTGGATCCAGTTAAGGTACTTTGTAAACGCCTGCTCTGCTGGAGAAACTGTGTAAAATATTTGGTAAGTCTTACCTCATATATGTGATGAACCAATCATGAACAATACTCCCAATTATAGATTAGCATGTTTCATCGAGTCAAAAAAGTCGAGTCAACCACCGGCAGAAAGTACCGAAAGATTGACTCCAAGTTTTCCATTTCGCCTATTGCAAATCAATTCAAGGCGTCGGATGGAGTACAGGATGCATGGGCGGCATTCCGACAATATACACGCGAGAACTCTCTCATCCATGAAGACTTTGTTGACTTTATTGAGAATGAAACTATTCCTGTCTTGAAGACAATGATCAAAGATATTAACCACATGTCACAATCGCTGAAAAAAAATAAAAGCCTGTTTACATCCATGCTTTATGACGATAGAAAATATGCAGACAAAATTATTACTCAACTCAACAAGGATATCTATAATACAACAAACATGATCAACACCTCCAAGGACAAAGGCCAAGGGGACTATGTTATTCCAAAAAGGGATCCTCTGTTAACAAAATACGGTATGTTGTTTAAAGTTTTAACATTGTTCCGTTTACTGAAGAGGCCACCATTGTATTGCAGTTGTAGTCAACAAAATACGTGATCTTTACAAACAGGAAAACAAATTACACAAATCTTTCCTTGAGGCCCAAGACAAATATAGACAATTCGAACAAAGCAAGATCATTGATGTCTATACCGCATTATTCCAGCGCTTCGAGGAGTACCGCACCCAGCATAACCTTGAGCGCTTGGAGAGTGTTGATAAGGTCGTCCGAATTTTCAATGCAATTGAAGCTGATTCTGAATGGTCCGACTTTTTACAACGACATGAGAACGAGCTGGTAAAACTTGGATCGTCTTTCAAAGACGAAATCAATCTAGAGTTTCCGAATAAAAATCATGCACTCGTTCAGCCGATCATCGACGGTGTATTACAGAGACGCGTTTCTAAGAAATGGATAGAAGATTACTATATTTTATCTCCAGGTATGTTTTCTTTTCAGCAGTGTTATTATTATTGACTCACCTTCTTTACATAGTGGGATTACTCCACCGTTTTAAATCGGAAGACACTTTTATGATGAATCCATTAAAGCCTGATCTTA
The DNA here is from genome assembly GCA_024140195.1 of Backusella luteola. NCBI lineage: Eukaryota > Fungi > Mucoromycota > Mucoromycetes > Mucorales > Backusellaceae > Backusella > Backusella luteola. The sequence goes on along the minus strand of VCJC01003240.1, from coordinate 33,002 downwards.
CCTTGTTTGTGCCTCAATCTACTCTCCTAGTAAATCCTACCAATAACCTTTTGGAGCTGCGTGGTAAAACCTTGAGTTTATTTGGCGGTAAGAGGCTATTTGAACTTTCTTCTCCTGATCCGAGCACCCTCCATGGTTGGATAACTGCATTGAATCGCATGGCTTTAAAACAAGAGACTGTCGTCACCACACCGGCTAATGAGCCTTTTGAACAAAGGTCATATCATTCAAAGGTGGAAGCTGAAGAAAGTGACCCAGCAGCTGACAAAACATTGGAGGAGCAGCCGATCGTGGAACCTGAAAATGAAAACAAACAGGAGTTGGACAGTGAAACAGTTATTCGTGCCCCTGACGCCAATCAGGATGATGCATCGCAGGAGCATGAAAAAATGGCTAACCAAAAAGATATAATTAATCCTGTTTCCTTGGATAAAGAAAATAATTATTCGGCCACTAATTCAAAGGTATCTCCTCCTGGAGGTCCTACAAGAGAAGGAAGTGATTTATTCTGGGATACAAGAGTTGATGTTAACTTTGACAAGTAAACGGTGATATACACCCCCCTTCTCTCTCTCTCTCTTCACAAAATGAAAAACAAACAATAATGTATAATTCTAGCCTTTTCATTCTTTTTATATATATATATCGGTTTATTATAATAATAAAAAGTAATACAATCAAATACGTATTTACACTTAAGGTTTTGGAATAAGCAGTGTTTTACTAATCATTAACGTTCCACTTGCTCCGTAAAGCAGAACAAGAGGATGTAAATCGAGACCACCTAATTGAATGGTTTGTCCTGGTAAATTTTCCAGATAAAGGTTATTTATGACCAAGTAGGACAATAATCCGACAATAGCGAGTGATGTTGGAATCGGTGTTCCTTCAAAATGATGGATTTTTCCGGTCTGATCCTTTGGCATCAATGCAACAGAGCTGTTGTATCTGGCCAAACGAGCTATCCCGCAGCATACAAAATAGGTTAAGACGACTGTATCTAAAATGGATTGCATACCAACTATGAAGAAGTTAAATATAAATCCATTTATGTACATCTACTCTAATATACCTGAAAAAGCAAACGCTGCAGGAGCCACACCAAAAGACACCTGCATATTGCGCTGTTAGTAGAAAGCAGTTTATATACTTCTTTATCTTACAAGATCAGCTAAACTATCGAGCTCTTGACCGAGAAGTGATGAATTATTTCTCCAACGAGCAACGCGACCATCAAAAAAATCAAAAAACAAGCCCATGGGCATTGCTATCATTGAAACATAAAGATCCTCCTTCTCATATGATATCAAGAATCGCATTGAGGCAAATATAGACATGACACCACAAACGCCATTTAGTAAGGTTATGATATCGGCCAGATAAAAGTTTCTTTTCTTTGGTTTAGTATATACATTTATCGCATTGTGAACAGACGTTACCTGACCATTGTAAAATGGCGCTGTTTATCGTTCATAGGTTTGATAGGTAGTTTGTCCATTTCTTGGCGTTCTTTTTTACGTGAATTCATTTGCAAGTTAAATATAATGAAAAAAAAAATTATAGTAAAAAAGAAGATGGAAAAGCCATTTTTTTTTAGCTTTGGCTATTTTCCGAGCACGAATAACGAAACATGTCTTAGTTGTTTTCCCTTTAGAAATAGAAGAGTGAGGTTTTAAAGAGAGAGATAGAGTGAATAATATATCAACTCTCTATTGATGATGATAGATGATACCATCCTTACTATCGCTTCAATTCTTATAATCTAGGGGTATTGTAAGTACTATAATGAGTATATATTAATCAAAACTTTTATAAACGTTTTCGACAAGAATTTGAGGGGAGATTATATAGCCATCATATCTTTGGTTTCTATTTTTGGGGAAAACGCACAATGTATCCGTTACAACACTTCTTTTGATGTTTTTCCTTGTTTTGCTTTTGTGAAAAAAAAAACGCACTCTAATTGGCTGGAATTTTTGTTGTTAAACTTTATTTATTTTCATTTTTCAAAAAAAAAAATATATTGGCACCTCTTTTTCTTGACTTGCTTTTATTATGGCTAATGCAAACGATTGGTCGTTCCATTTCGACGACCCTATACCTAAATGTCTAGATCTTCCAAACGATGTGATGGAGCGTATTTGTCAGTATCTTCCAGCTCAAGCGGATAAAAGCCAGGCGTGTTTGATTCACTCCACATGGCAGCCCGCAGCAATGAATGTATTATGGGAAAGACCACGCTTCCGTTACCCCAACAACTTGCGTGCATTTATGAATATCATTCGTCATTCCAAACGCCTTGCGCTTCTTGTGCGTGATATCTATCTTGTTTTTCCAGACAGCACCGGTTCTGTGTTTGCCCCTGTCGCCAAATCCAACCTTGAACGCCACAGATCCATGGACTTTTATTTAACAAAGCCGGACCTTATAAACATGATTGTTAAAGTGTGCGAAAAGCTACAAACACTGACCATTTATGGTTGGAACATTGATCCTGGCTTTCTGGAAAACTTGGGAATTACAGGAACAAACCTCACCAACCTTCACATCATCGGCGCCAATCCCAAGTCAAACACGATATCCATCCACCGACTCCTATCCCGTCTTACCAGTTTATCACTTGATGGAAACTTCAAACTAAGCGAAGCCTTTGTTGGTCAGCTCGTAAATCGCGACACTCGCCTCACTGAGATCCAACTGTCATTGTCGGGATTGGATCGCAACACTTTGATGAGAATATGCAACAATCACAATCACCTTAAACTCGAAAAACTAGCGCTTACAGACGCTCAAAACATTCAGGACTCAGACATTGAACAAGTCGCCAAAGCCTTCCCCAAATTAAAGACATTATGCATTGAGGGCGCAGTCATGCTGACAGATCTTTCGCTTTTCTATGCGTTTTCAAACTGCAAGGATTTATTGGAATTGGATATCCGATGTACTTGTAGTGCCTTGGACAATCCACGAGGCGCTATGTCAGCTCATTTTGATTCACCTTCACCCCACATCGCCATCAACCTTCAGAGACTCGTCCTAGAGAACGTCCTTTATGATGACACCGTTATTCAATATCTGGCACATAGTCTTGTCAAGCTTAAACTCATCGGATTGAAGAACTGTCCAAACATGACTAATCGAACTCTTGAAGCTCTCATCACGTCATGCAGCAAGCTCCAGGCTTTTTATATCAGGGACTGTCCAAGAGTTGGCTTGGAGGTATTCACAGAATTGAAGGACGTGACACCAGCGACGTCTGCCAGCTTGACAACATTTGACATTGCCCATTCAGGCCCCACCACACCAGCATCGGTTTACAACCTGTGTGTATCAAGTCCAAAACTCCATACGCTCTCAATTGAAGGATATATGAACATCAATGACTCTGTAGTCGGAACATTCAATACTGTCAACCCGCTCGGTCGTTCCAAAAACACTGATCTAGTCATTTTGGATCAAAAGTCTATTGATGCTCTTGTCAACACTGATCACCCTGATCTCTTGTACATTGGAGAAAGCCGCACCCTATCCGGATACCAAATATCTTTACTGGCCAATCGCCTGGAAATGAATTATAATGACTTGATTGGCATTATGGATGATGTTGCAGAGGTAAGGGCCCCACAAATATGGTGTATACAAATGAACTAACTTGATAAAATAACAGGAGGAGGGCAACCTATTGAACGGTCGTGGTAGTGTGCAATCGAATAGCAGAGGAAGCATACAGTCCAGTGGCAGACTTAGCGTACAGCAGACCCTCATGAACACACAACCTATCAATCGCATGAACGGAATGTCTCCAAGATCCTCTATTGATACGAAAGGAAAAAAGACTGTGAACAGAATGGCTGCACTAAAAGGAGAGGTCGCTCGCCCAGATACCCCCTCATTATGGTCGAATGACTATATGAAAAACGGCCAAGGTTTCCTTGGACATGCTCAGGAGGAAAGCTACAATAATGTCTTTAATGGTTCTTCTGTTGACAATGGTGCGACACTCTTGGGTGATGACAATAATACCGATTATAAAGAAAGTGAGTCTGAAGATGATCATGACAATGACTCTGATGGTAGTGATGATGGCTCGTACAGTGATGATTATAACGAGGAGGAGGAGGATGATGATGATGATGATGATGATGATGAAAGACAGGATGAAGAGGACGAGGAAGAAGAAGAAGAGGAGGATGAAGAAAAGGAAGAGGATGCAAGGGACAACTTTTATGACAATATGGATGCACCTCAAAAGAGAGCCTCATTAAATCAAAACAATACCGATGGAAACAACATTCAAGATTGGGGTGCTTTAACAGGAGATAACGGCTTTTCTAATATGGCACTTGGTGGATGGGGTGGAGACAGTGCGTTTAATCATTCACCCAAAGCTACTCAAAACGAAACACCAGATGGCTTGACCGCCCAAAGAAAGTCTCAGCTGGATGAATCTTACCCTGACCAGTCAAATACAGATTATATACAAGAATGGAGGCAGAAGTCTACAAATGATGCTTCCGAAAAGAAGCACTCTCTTACCCAAAACAGAGCCCAACAAAATGTAACAGATAATGACGCGGATGGTTGGGGAGAGGCCAATAAGTTTGTTCCATGGCATGATATACGCAGACAAGGCTACAATGCAGATCTTATCGAGCAGCAAAAGAAGACGCAGTTCTGGCAAGCGGGTGAGCAAAAAGGCCAACAAAAATGGAATGCTCTTCCTACTGGCGAAGAAATGGAGGCTAGACAGCTAGAGCATGGAGCCCTTGGATCTGAACCTCAGGAAAAGAACCCTGTAAACTTCACCTCACTCATATCTCAAAACCCTACAAATAGAAAGAGATCAGATTCTTGTGTTAGCTCGCAAGGTAGTGTAAACCTCGATGAAGGGGCAGGTATAATTCTAAAAACAAGCGTAGAGCTACCTTTACCCCATAGTAATTCATTACGAAAGCCCGAGCAGCCTAAAGTCAAGCCCTCAACTCAAGACTGGAACACCTTGAAAGAGCCGGTGGAACGAGAAGAAACTGCGACGGATGGATGGTCAAATATGGCAAAAAACTCAAAGAGTCGATTTTCACGTACTCAACGAGGCAATGGCACCAACAATAGGAAAACTATCCCACCCAATCAGATGGCCGGGAATTGGGGGAGCTTTCAGCAAATGAATCAACCCAATAATACAAATGGTACCAATTCAGGAAATCAAACCGAGTATGCAAATACAATAGCCCTTACACCGGTACGCTCCTCTTCATCTTTACAAAGGACGCCGTCTCCCAGAAACAGCTACACACCTGAGCCTTTGATCCAAACACAAGGTCCGATGAGTCTGACACCAGAGCCAGTTGCCCTGGATCTCTTGATTGATACCAATGATGAGCCAAGATATACTCAGCCATTAAAACCTACAACTTTCAACAATGATTTATGGAATAATAGCAGCAATAATCATAGCAATTCTCTAAACGATGATCTGGCATCTCTGGATATGCGGACGAAAAGCCCAGTAAAAGATGTGGAGGTTGATTTTTTTAATTGGTCAGGCAGCAACAGTAAAAAAGCTTCAGAAAAGCCATTCTTTACAGTACCCATCGTTGGAACGGGTCATGATACTCCGGACATTGAGGTCGATAATTTCGATAAGCTCATTTCGGAAGCGGGTCAAACTAGCAACCAAAAGAAGGGAGAAAATGGCTACTTGGATGATATCAGTCTGCTCATGAGTCCATCACCATTATTGTCTGACAAGCCTACCCAAGTTGAAAATACCCAGTCTGAATTACTTGCATCAACTAGCGCCTTGCCATCATTAGACGGAGCCACTGACGTGTCCTCTATTGCAAGCTCACCGGCCCCTGATAATGAGATCTTCTCGACAGTAATATCGATTGAGACAAAGAAACATGGAGTCCAGAAGATCTCACTAGATGAGGTAAGCAATAACATAGTCTCGGAACAAGTGTAAAATGAATACTAATAATAGGCTATGATTAGAATTCTGATATCCGCGCTGTTGTGGAAGATTTCTGCAGAGAGTATGAGATGGAGGAGCTTGTAGATAGAATATATCTTTATGTCAATAACAGCTATACGAAGAAGAGAACCAAGAAGCTCTTTAAAAAGGGCAAAAAGAAGGCAACCGGTTCATCTACACCCAACAACGCTTAAAACAAAACAGTGGCTTATCAACTCCGTGTAAATATAAAACAATAAATAAAAAATGTTGGCTTGTTTTTGTTTTTCTGTTTTTTTTTGTGAATTTCGCGTGTTTTTGACTGATGGACCATTTAACCGAAAAGAAGCTGCGACCTCTTTATGGTATTGTCGAGTCCACTTTTTTAATAACGTAGTTACTTATTTGGAACCCTTTAATGTATAGATGCCATTGACGAAGGACAGAGTAAAGCTGCCCTTAATCAGTGTGCCAAGTTTTTAAAGAAAAACCCTGACTGGCCCTTGGTCAAGGTAAGGTCTTGTTCGTGTCTAGTTTTCTATTTCAGAAATTGACGGCTTCGTCTTTATCAGGCCCTGAAAGCTTTGGTTTTATGTCGTACTGGAAAGGAGGACGAGGCAGTTAAATTATGCGAACAAGTCAAAAAGACAATTCCAACTGATGAACCCACTTTACAAGCCTTGACCATGACACTCAAGGAACTCGGAAGACGTAAGTAAGCTATTTCAATGACCACAAAGCAGCAAAGTAAACATTGTTGAAATAGATTCTTCTATTGCCGAGCTTTATGAAAATGCCGCCAATCTTCAGCCAAAGAACGAGGAATTCGGCGTGCATTGGTTTATGGCCATGGTTCGCAACAACGACTATAAGGGACAACAATCAGCCGCCGTCAAATTACAGCGTCTCTTCAAGCAAAACAAATACTTGTTTTGGGCAATCATGTCACTTGCGCTTCAGGGCCAAAATGGTAACCAGCTCTCTTACACCTTGGCTGAACGTATGATGGCTAAAGCACTGGATGAAAAGAGACTGGAAGAGGTGGAGCACTTGAGACTGTATTTGTTGATTCTTTTGGATCAGAACAAGAGCGAACAAGCCTTGGACCTTTTGCTAAACAGTTCTTTGGGCGAAAAGTCGCTTCGTGATCCTGAAGTTCGTCAAATCAAATCAGAATTATTGCGCGAAAACAAACGATGGGCAGAGGCTATCGCAGATAGTCAGGAGGCTCTGGAAAAGGAAAATGCTGATGATTGGTTTCATTGGTTGGCTTACTTCGATACAATGGATGCTCTTGTGCAACAGGGTGATAACGCAATCATTGACAAGGCAGAGGCTTTACTTCAATCGTTGAAGAAGGCCACCTTAGATAGTAAGCAGATGAAGCGTGGTCCATTTTTGGCACAGTTGGAATTCGATTACAGACTTTCGAAGATTGGAAAGAAAGGTAAATATCCAAAAAAATATACGTAACAGCATTTGTTAACCAGGATTTTTATACTTTCCAGACGAAAAGACTGTTTTGGAACACATCATTTCGTATTTCGCTCAATTCGGATCAAAGAGTTGCTGTTTTGAAGATGTTCAGTCTTACATTAGATTCTTGACTGAAGATAACTCCAAAGCAATTGCTTTTGTTGATTCACTTAAAAACTCAATCCAGGGAGCCGAGGACAAGTCTGCTAAAATCAAGAACATTTATAAAAATGTAAATATCAGAAAGATTGAATGGTTCTTGAATCTTCATGCAGTTTCAGACAAAAACATCGATACAGTAAACGAGCTTTGGACTCAGTATCAAGACGCGCTTCCCTTTGGTGAAGATTTAGAGAAAACCGAAATGCAATACGGCGACGAATTTGTTATATTGGCCAGTCATTTGTTATTAGATTTGTACATTCAACACAAAGACACAAGCTATCTTATTCAAGCAGTGACACTTTTAGAAATGGCATTAGAAAAGAGTGTCTATAATTTCCAAATTAAGCTTATTTTGGTTCGTTTGTATACGTTGCTTGGTGTTTATCTGAGACCTTTGGAAATTTATAGAACAATGGAAATCAAACAGATCCAATTTGACACCATGGTGTAAGTCTTTTTGAAAAGGAGAAATGCGATGTCTGTGACTAAATCTTATTTTTATTTGAATAGCCATTACTTTTCAGATCGCTTTGCTTCACTTGGTTGCAGCAGTGATCTCAAAACAGTTCTTCATGAGGCTCTTTCTATCTATAAGAGTAACGGTGTCGAGGTACTTTAATATCTTTGTATTTTATCGATTAACCATTAAATTTCAACCAAATCTCCCTGTACGTATATTTAGACACCTGAAATGCTTGTCAAGGCATATCAGTATGGAACGTACTCCAAAGTAAGGAAATAAAGAGAGAGAGAGAGAGAGAGAGAGAGAGAGAGAGAGAGAGGCTACCAAGGCTTATTTTTCTTACTATGATTTCTTTAGATTCAAGAATTCATCGAATTCCGTCGTCGACTTGACGCATCTCTTCAGCAAACTATAAGTAAAATTGAACTGATGCGTCTCGAAACAGTCCATTCCACTTTCCAGGCAAAGGTTGCTGTTCAATTTTTCCAGGAGCACGACATGATGGATATTAAATACGATGATACGTATATTGAAGCCTGCTCTGACAACCGTGATTTTAAGGTTCTTTTGAATTATAACGGTACCGATAAACCACGCGTCGAAGAGATTTCTAAAGCTGCTCAAAGTACCAATGCTGGCTGGGCCCAAATTTTCTCATATATACTTAATATTCTTAGCATCGTTTGTGAAACCAAGCAAACAAGAGATTTAGATGCTATCGCTTCACAGTTCAAACAAGTATTAGAAAAGCAAAAGGAGAGTGTTACTCAGGATGAGTATAATCTTGCCCTTTATGTCTCTCATTTAACAAATGCTTTGATTGCTATCAAAGCTTCACCTAAAGATCCTAAAGATGCCACTACCATGTTAAATGATGCAAATGCTGTTTTAAAGGATAACTGTAAGTACCATTCTATATATGTAAAGTGCATTCTTGTTCTTCTAACCATGTTTTATTTTAAATAGTTTGTTCATTTGATGGATTTAGCGGCAAAACTACTTCTTGGAATAACTTTCATCGCTTGTCTATAGCATTAGAGGTAATGGTTCATTGGAGATAACAAAGCACTGAATGAAATATATTAACAAGTTGACACTATTTATAGATTTTCAATTATGGCTCCGTTCTTATTGAAATTATGCATCGTCTTTTGGGTTTGAATAGCAAAGATGCCAAGAAGAAGGCTGCTGAAAAAGCAAAGACTGATCCTTTCGTACGCATCTTCTCTTTGTCATTTTTTTTACCAACCTACTAATTTTATTTATTTAAAACCATAGTTTGAGAGCTTCGTTCAACTTCAAGCTACTGCCAAGACTTCACTGCAAGCTATTCAAACTGTATCCCGTAACGGAAAAGATCTTTTCCGTCTTCAGTTGCAAAAGAAGCTTGCAAAGGAGGTGTTGGATTCAGAGCATATAACTTTGTGTTTTAAAGATAAAGAAGCACAGACAAAGTTGACTAATCAAATCAAGATTATCGTTGGTAGTTGGGCTAGATCAGTCACGGAGTTATCTGAAGAGATTGATAGACGTGTTCAAAAATTGTAATTCTAATAATAATAAAAAGTATCTTCTTTAAAGATGAACATGAGACTTTTTTTGTTTGTAATACGGGCTGAAATCCGCCAGAAGTCCGAAGGCTCGGTGAGAGGCGGTGACAGCAGACAAAACGTTTACTTTCCTATTTGGTTTCTTCACACAAATCTTCACCTTTGAACTTTATCTTATCAACGTGCATATATCAAGATAAACTCGGTCTCTTTTAGATCTTTACCATCTTTGAATGAATTATATATATATAAGTCATACATAAGTTCCGGGTTCTGTATCAAAAAAAGCAGTTGCAGAGGTAGCATATATTTAAATATATGCCTATTCCCTCTCTTTACAGTTAAATGTTTGAATAGCTTAATTTTTACTTATTTTTTATAGTGTCACATAATAAAGAGTGATAATACATTCCGCGTAGAGTATTGAACTATTTTTGAGCAGCTCATGGTTCCACCTTTCTTTTTTTTTCCAAGATTCACATTTAGCGTTACAAGAAAAAGGAAATGTCAATCTGCACTTCCCTTTTCAGCATAACAAATAAAAACTTTTATTTCACCAATAAAAAAAGAAAGGAGATAGGCTTTTAAACCTATTTAATTTTCAACACACATATCATTGGATGCTTTTAGACTAAATATATGTTGCTAAAAATAATAGTTCATTCATATGCATTATGAGAAAATTGATCATATATCATTTTTATGAATTCTACAAATTTGAAGCCTGATTACTCATCGTACAGATATTGTCCAAGAATCATTTATGTACACACATTCACTCCATAATAAAATAGAGCACTTACGATACAGTTTGGTAATACCCAAATATATAGATTTTTTTTTATAACTGGGCATGTGACCAATGTCACTTTCGAATATTTCCAAAAATAAATAGGTATACTCTAAGACTATCTAATATATTAGAGACATATTAGTAGGTTATATTTAGTATATTATAAGCAAATATAACTATGTTTCCAAGTCTATTTCTGGTGAGAAATAGGATGAATGCTATTAAAAATATTGCTCATTAATGTTCGCTTTTTAAAAATTTTATATTTTTTGTTAGTCCATTCTCTTCCAAGTTCAACAAAAAGACATGATCAAGCCAGCGATTGGATGTGTAACAAAAAAAATAAAGTGATAATATA
>VCJC01000324.1:6929-16974 GCA_024140195.1 Backusella luteola | reverse complement strand
CTCAGTTACAGAAAATGGAGCAAATATATTGGCTGAAATCCCCCCACGCACAAGCGGACGGCCACACACACACACACCACTTGGTTTTTTAGACAACCAAGTTTCCCTGTGATAGTGATGATATATGATATCCTATCATAACGTCAAAATCTTAATTTTATTTATTTATGAGTTTCAGAATTAAAACAATAACGTTAGTACACTGATCTCTATTTGTCAAACATGGTCATAGATATCATCTGGTTTAGAAAAGAGACGATTGCAATGACAAATAGATGTCTGTCTTTTTTATGACTTGCTGGTATTATTTATTCGATAGTATATGTATGTTTTCATGTATGAACAATATGTTTGCTTTTTGTCGTACTAGGTCTTTTTTATGCATTCGTAATTATGCGCAATAATTTGCGGAGAGGATGGTGAATGTAATTTACTTATCAATGGCTTTAAACCTAATCCATCCTTCCAATTTTTAGATATCGTTTGCTATGCATGAATTAGGTCCTGATATTGGATGATAAAACCAAGTTGGTATCTACGGCAATATTACGTACAAAGAGTAAAAGAAATATGCAACTATGATTTAATTAATATCAATTTATTTATGCAGGTTTGTTGTTATTGAACAGCACAAGAAGTGGTTTATACCTGGTTTCAATTTTTTTTTTTTTTGCTTTTGACCACAATTCTTAAGAATAACATGTAAATATCTTAAATGACAAACATACTCTAATTTATGCTAAGTGGTTTTTTGGTGAGGAAATGCTGACTCAAAGTATCGCATAAACCTTCCATGATTTGACTGGCACTCTCTTTGTTTTCTCATCCAAGATGAAATGGGAGAGTAAATCTAAACATGTTTAAAACAGAAATAAATATGATGATAAATGCTCTTAATTAAATTGACAATGCTAATAGAGTCTGGGAGAGAATGGTACGTCCAAAATTGATAGAAAATAATACTGAACGGGAATAAAATTAGGTATATAATTTATTAAAGTGTATATTAGTTAGTCTATAACGGTATTTTGTCTTTGTTCTTGCCATTTAGTTTGATTCTTTTTAACGTATATAACAGAACCGAACATAATAACGACAAGTCCTGCACATATCGAAAATAATATGCCGTTGCCAAGAGCGTCCTGTAAATCTGCTGATATCAAGGAACCAATACCGCCCAAAATAAATCGAGCAAAATTGTTGCAAGCTATGAATATACGTAATGTTTAGTAAAGCTTCACAAAAAAGGAAATAATAAAAATACCTGTAATAGATGCGCTACGGGATCTGAAGCAATCAACAGAATATGTTGACATTGTTATATTTGGGACCATGATTCCGAAGCCAACTAGAATGTAACTTATAAATATATGGAAAGACATATAGGCTTATAAATATTAACTTACTAAAAAAAATACAGACAAGGCCTATTGCCATATGCAAATTCTTTTCAGTGCACCAGCCATATGTGAGCTCACCAGCAACTTGTGAAAAGACAGCAAAACCAAGGAAATAAAGATTAAGACGCATTTCAGGTGTTCCTTTACCTCCAGCCTTTTCAGCACTTTTGTTATAGAATCGATCAATGGCACGACCACCAACAGTGGCAGCCAAAAAGCTACCACATGCATACGGCACATAGCATAGACCAACCGTTCCAGATTCCAAGTGATATTGTGTGGTATAAGTTCGAGTGAATGAGGTATTGAAAATGTAAAAGATCATGAAGCAAACGCCTGTAAAAGTAACACACAGTCGTACATTTCCGTATCGAAAAAAGCGCAAAGAGTGAATTGGATTGACTTGTTTTAAAGTCTGCCATTTTGTAAGCGGTGGCCTCTCATTGCCAGGTAGATCTTGCTTTTTTTCAGGGCGCCAAGTTTCTGGTAGGAAAAAAATAATACATAGCCAGACAACAAGTCCATAAATAGCAACAAACCAAAAAACGCTGTGCCAGCCTAAACTTGCGCTCATATAACCGCCAATAATGGGTCTGCTCAATGCATATATTTATAAAGTTTAAAATGATTTGAATTTGCATACATGTTACTTTTTTTTTTACTTACCCAATTGCAGGTGCCAATAAGGGAGGTGCCATATAAATCGACATTGCTCTTCCTCTTTCATTTGCATAATAAATATCAGAGAGCGTACCAGCACCCATTGACATAACCTATCGTAGCATGTTATTATTACATTTGTATTTATCTGAACAACAAAAGAAAACTTACAGATGATGCACCCATTGAACTAACAGCTCTGAATGCTATAAACATACCCACGTTGGTAGAAAGCGCACAGCCAACACTACCAACCATGGATATTAAAAAAGATAGTATATAAATTCTACGGCGACCTATTATGATTATATTAGTATATTTTTGAGATCAATTAAACAAAACGGGGAATCTATTACCAAAAATATCGCCAAAAGGAGCCCAAACCAGTGGCTTTTTTTTTATAAAAAAATTAATTGAAATGTCAAAAATATTTTTCGAGCAAAAAAAAATAATAAACCTACAAATACAGCATTACAGAATACGTAGATGGATACTATCCAGGAAGAAAATAAGATTTTATTATGTGAATTGAAAGCATGATATGAATCAAATCCTACCTGAAGCATTAATTGTAGTTGCATCTGTATGAAAATCGCTTTGCATTTGTACTAATGAAGGATACTATTAAGTAGTTAAGAAAAAGATGATATTAGAATAAGTTCACAATTTTGTTATGACATGATATATACAAATATATTTGTTGACAAAGGCGCTCTATAAAATAGATTTGTGTTTTTTAATACATCATTATTATCACTTTTGAAAGACCCTTACATTGCTGTGGCCATTGCAATGGTAAACAAAATGAGCCTTTTTTTAAAAGCAGGAAAATCATGGGGATCAATTGACATATCGTCCTGTCTTTTCCATATTTTCCAAAAAGGATGTTTCGTTTCATTGATTTTAGTTGTCATAGAGTTTTGTGAATCTCTATCGGTCTTTTCAACAATTTGTTCTGACATTATTAAGAAAGAGAGATATTTAATCTGTAAATTTTGACCCGGATTTTTTTGAGTGTCTTTTATAGGCAAGAGTTCATCATTCTGTTTTTAGTAATTCAAGGGGAAAAGTTTCCCCCACACAAAAGCTTATCATCTAAAGGTAACGCGTAGCGATCAAAAAAGGTAAAAATAAGTTTAGAGTGAAAGAGACCTGGTCGCTAGTGGAAAATCTAGAGCAATCTTTTTCCCTCTGTCTCTCCTTTTCATTTTGTAAACTGATCTATATCAAGTGATCTTTACTTTTTAGTGGTATATATATTAAGAAATACTTGTGTGATCCATAGTAACACTTGATACTAAGGCGGTCATTATTTTCTTTTTAGGGATGAATGATTTTATTTGTGCTTTGAAGTCAAACTGCTGTGTCATTAAAGACTTGGTTGTATATATAAAATAAAAGTAAATGGTGACGGTAGCAAAACATAAACTATTTATATTATTTGATTAGATCGTTTTTTTTTTACTGCTTTTACTGATGCATTAAACTGAATTGAGCTACACAACGATTGTCATGGTGTTCATAATTACATATATCAAGTCAAAGTAAGTAAGAAAAAGTGAGGGCTGGTGATTTGATTGGTGTACGTGTTCTCACGACTGTTGTTATCATCTAATCCCCATATATTCGGCGGATGCCAATGGAAACTTTGTCCCGGACATCGGGTATATGTACATATATGTTATTTTATATAAATATATTTTAGAATCGTTTTTTTTTCAGTTGATAATCATGCTACATTGAATAATAGTCAAGAACAAGAAGGATGAAAAGGGGTACGTACCTTTCAGATTCATCAAAGTGATTTATGCGAAAAAATACCTCTCTATTCTAACAAATTGGATCCGCAACTTTAAAATTTATATGATGTCCATGTTATTTGAAGCCGTGAAAGTTTATTTTCTTATTTTAGAGTGATGATGTATCGTATTAGTACGATATATTATAAGTTAGATGTTTTTTTCTTTAACAGAGCATTTTCATTTTTATTTAAACCTTAAAAGGAAGATGTAAAACAATCTGATCTATACTTTGGATTCCACAAATCAGGATACAAGTCACTGAAAGAAAATGATAAGTAACATACTATTATAGAATTTACTATGAATATGGAAAACGCATAGAGTATATTTTAAGGCCATGCTACTACCATTAATGAAGACCTACCATTATTGTCGTTATAGTATCAAGTTGGCAGAATTGATCTAATTTGATAAAGTGAGCGTAAATTTTAGCATTGGGCTTGACACAAACAGCAATGAAAAAAACTGAAAGAGTCGATAAAAATGGAGGTATTGCTTTCAATGAATTTATTAGCCTCCTGGAAGTCTTTAACGCGATGAATGAAATCCATCTAAACTACGCTAGCTAGTTTAATTTATCATACAGGGATTCGAGAAGAAATGCTGACATAAGTGGTCAACTCATTAGGATAGTGGGCAGGTACGTTTTTGGATATATAAATTCCTATTTCGCACCATTTTTGGTACTAAAGATAAACATGATGGAATCAAGGTTGAAATTGGGAAGAGTGGATGATAGAGAAAAGGCGTTGAATCAAGGGCCATCAGACAAAACCCTGTGGCTTTTGTTGCATTGTGATGCATGATCTTTGACAAGCTAGAGAAAACAATGACGACTTGTTTCTTAACGTGGAATCCAAGGTGACTTTTTGAGTGACTATCATCATATTGTAAGAGTGCCACTTCATATCCTTACTATGATTAACCAGGTTAGATAATTCCAAGGATTTCACCTCGCTGCTCTTTTTGAAGAGTAAGTATTGGAGGGGAAATCAATGAAACTCCATTATAGTTTGCTAGTAGGGTGTCTTTCCACTCACTTGGAATTTTTTTTTATAAAGACATGTCGATCTCTTCCAAGTGGCGCAAATTGTTGAGGCTTGAATAAAAAGTCTAACCACGTGAGGTCATGTGAAATAAAGGGTGTGTCTTTCTTTCTCTTTCCTTCTTCTCTACTTTGCTTGTTTTTCTCTTAGTCGTCTATTCTAAAGTTAATAAACGAGATCTAAACAAGAATTAAAATATGGGCTTTGTAAACACAGAAGAGGTAAAATATAAAGAAAAACACAATGACACACACATACAATGGAAGAAAAAGAAATAGACGTTCAAGAAGTGTGCCCAGGAACCGAAAATACAAACGTAAAAACAACAGTGACAAAGGGATCTGTTGCACCAAAAGCAGTAGAAGTTACGGAATGGATGGCAGTTTGGGATACTTACGCTCAGATATATTATTGGTGGAATACCGCCACAAATGAAACTACGTGGCAGTATCCCGAAGGATATGACGAGTATAGCTCTGCTATGAGAGCATTTCCTCAACCCGAGAATTCGTTGTGTGCTGTATTAGTCACAATAGACACAAGGGTAAAGAATGAATTAAATAGTAATAGTGGAAGTATGAGTGATATTGCTACAGGAGATACATCTGTACCTCATATGAACCATTTCTAAGACACACCATCCTATTCTTCATGGACACACTTTCATTCCAGAACTGGACGTTTTACTACACAAGAAGATGTCATGCGACTAAACCCAGAGAATTGTGCAATTAGATATCGTGGTAAAAGTCAAATGGCATATTATTATTTTGATGTTGATAGTTATATCGAAGAGTACAATCGTCACTACCCCAAGGAGTCTCAGACAAGGAAAACATTGACACGTGAGGAAGTCAATTATTTTAAGAAGATAAAAAAAGAAAAGAAAGAAAAGAGAGCCAGATAACGGTTATTATAATGGCAATGATATAATAATAAAGAGAAGCTTTATATTGAAAAACACGAGTCGGAGTGTAAATTCAATGTTTTTATTAAAAAAAATTTGCCTCCAACAAAACCAGCTGTATTTCTTACAACTGTTTTATCTGCAATACAAAAAAGCATAATGAGGTAAGAACTAAAAATAACACAACACCTCTTTTTTTTGTCCTGAATAGAATTTATAAAATGGATAAAATGTATTCATATTAATATTGTTTATCGTTTGATCAGTAAGAGAAACTCAAGATCCAAGAAATCAGATGGAGGTGCACCCAATTTCAACTTCAACTTGGGTGGTGGATCAGGAAGCCAAGGGTCATTTAACTATGGAAGTGTACCCTCAAGTCCTGCTTCACCCTTTGCCAGTAATCCCACTAGTCCTGCTACTGCAAGCTTTAGCTTTAACCCGGTACAACCACCGGCTTCTCCCTTTGCAGGACAAAGTATGCTGAAGAGAGGCGCTTCTGAAGTCAGTACACCAGTCACTGCAGAGAGAAGCCCTCTCCGACGCGCAAACTCTGATTTAGGCTTTGGTGCCGCTGCCCAAAGTCAAATATCGTCTGGTGCAGTGACCCCATTTAATTTTGGCAGCCCCGCACCTGCTTCCCCTGTTACATCCACTTCTTTCAGTTTTAACGCGCAAGGTAGTACTCCTCCTCCTCAACCTTCCACTGGTTTTAATTTCGGCACCCCAGCAGCTTCAGCCCAGCCAGCAACTCCTGCCAAGCCAGCGTTTAACTTTGGTGCAGCTTCATCATCCGTTGTACCCACCACGCCACCACCCGCTATTAATACCAATTCTGCTGTAGCCAATACTCCTCCTCCAGTATTTGGTGGATTTGGTGCAAAACCAGCTTCTACAGCACCAGCAACCAATCCTCCTTCAGCTTTTGGTGGCTTTGGATCAACACCAGCTTCTACGGTTGCCTCTTCAACACCACCAGCAGCCTCTGCATTTGGCGGTTTTGGATCAACACCAGCTTCGCAGCCTGCTGCCACTCCCGCCGCGTCCACATCTTCACCTTTCGGCGGATTTGGATCTACACCGGCCTCAAAGCCTGCAGCCGCACCAGCGGCAGTAGCCTCTCCTTTCGGTGGCTTTGGATCAACACCAGCTTCACAACCTGCTGCTGCCTCTACTATTACACCCGCAGTGTCACCTTTTGGTGGGTTCGGCTCTACACCGGCCTCAAAGCCAGCAGTCACGCCAACACCAGCAGTAGCATCTCCTTTCGGTGGTTTTGGCCCAACATCTGCTAAACCGGCTGCTACAACTACACTAACAGCAGCCTCTCCTTTCGGTGGTTTTGGCTCGACACCAGCTTCGCAACCTGCTGCTACTTCTACTACATCTACACCATCACCTTTTGGTGGTTTTGGTTCTACGCCCGCCTCAAAGCCAGCAGCTACTCCAGCAGCAGCAGGAACAGCAGGAACAGCAGCAACAACAACACCTGGTTCATCTCCATTCAACTTTGGGACTCCTAAACCAGCTGGCACTCCTGCTAGCACTACAGCATCTACTAAATCTACACCAGTATTCACTTTTGGATCAACCAACCCAACTGCTTCAACTCCTGCTAGTAGTGCAGCCACTCCTACTGCCGCTGCTGCTGCTGCTGCTCCTTCACCTTTCGGTGGATTTGGAGCTACACCTTCCTCACCGGCAACCACTACTACTCCTACACCAACACCCGCCTTTTCATTTGCAAAAACACCAGAGACTAAAACTACAGCTTCTACACCTGCATCTCCAGCAAAGCCTACTTCTGGATTCACATTCGGAAAGCCTGTAGATACAAATACCACATCCACAGCCACAGCCACAACCACCCCTTCCACTACAACAGCAGCAACTACTGCTGCTAGCGGTAGCTCAGCACCTTCATTCACATTCGGAAAATCGAGTACTACTAGTACAACTGAGACCACCTCTACATCAGCACCTAAATTATCCTTTGGAAAGACAAACGAAGCAACTTCTACTTCAACACCCACTCTTTCGTTTGGTACAAAGACTACTACTACTACCACTACCACTTCATCCATTCCTACCCTTTCATTTGGCGCAAAGTCTTCAGAAACTAGTACATCTGCTGCTACAAACACTGCACCTGTCACTACATCATCACCATTTTCGTTTGGAGACAATAGCAAGACACCTACTTTATCCCTTGGAGCTACAGATAAAAAAGACGATAAATCTTCCACGACACCCGTACCAGTTCCACTTCCAACCCTTACCGCTGAGCAAATCAATGCCTTCAGCTTCTCAAAAATCATCAATGATTTAGCAACTAAAAACAATACTACAGCTGGCCAAATGCAGAATGTGCTCATGCCACAATTGATGTCAAAATTACAGTAAGTGAAAGGACAAATATATGTTTTTTATATAGAAACTCAGGATTATCATCTCTTTCCTATAATAATCAATAGGCAGTATCAAACTGTCCAAACAAACTTTAGAATTGACAACATATCTGCAAAAACTAAATTCACCGAACTACCAGAAGCAGCCCAGGCACAATTAGACGAGGTAGAAAAATACATTCGTGCTGAAGGACAGCGTGCAGAACACATCATGAAGCGCATGACACCTAAACACTTGGAGGATATGAATCAAACTAAATTAAAGACGGAATCATTATCACAGGTAAAGAGGGACTGGTTGAATGGAATGTGGTTATGCTAAGTATATTATTGGTTATAGCAAGCGGATATATTGCGTTGTACGTTGCAAAATCAATTACAATCGGTACAAGGGCTTTTGGATGTAAGCAGGGAGCAATTGAGATATGGCGCTGATGGTACAAATATCATTGAGAGAAGTAAGCATCCCGAACGTTCTAATCGCTGGTTATTTGGATATGGAGCAGATGATGAGTAAGTTGTTATCGTATCAAAGAGGGGTTGGTTATAACTTTTTGTCTTTTAGTTATTTTGTGACTTTATCGAATGTATTACAAAGTCGTTTAGAGGAATACAAGAAGTGTATCTGGGAAATAGAACGCACAACTGAATCTTGGACCCAAAATAAATTACAATCACCCCAAGGTAAGAGATCAAGTATAGAATATAACAACACTCATTGACCGCCTTTTTATAATAGATATTGCTCATATTATGCGTGCACAGAACCAAAGTTTCCTCGCTCTTTCCAATAAGGTTGCTGCATTACATGAGGGCATCCAAAATGAAAAGGAACACTATGAACAATATACAAAATTGATTGCATAAAGGTGGAATTATGTGCTCATAATTAACAAAATTTATATATATATATACAATAATAAAAAAAAAGACATTTACATTACTATCACTGAGTTTAACGCAGAGAGAGAAAGCGTCGATTTAAGTGATCCCTTGTTTTTTTCATTTGATTTTATGAATAGGGGGGACAAGCAGAAGCCCACTTGTTCCGTGGATTTTCACTCTCTTCGAAGTCCACGGAACAGCAAAAAGGCGCATCGATCATGGTAAACATACTGCTTAAATTGATATTGATAATACGTAGGTTCCATTGTTCAGATTTTCAACTTTTGAACCTTTTTGACCTTGACCTTGGCAGAGTTTTGACCTTTTTATCAGACTAGTATCATGTTTAAACTCAAGTGTTATTTTACCATCACTATGCCATGATGTTCCGTAGATTGATACAGTTTGGAATCGATTAGATTATCAAACTCAGTTCCCCCTTACTTATATCCATTTAAATAATTAAGAATATTATTTCATTAATAAAGCAAGCTTTTCTTTAAATATTTTATTTTATTTGTAACGTTTTGGATTAAAGATAGAAGGATCAATAATCAAAACTAGGGAAATCTTCACAGAAACTTAAGGAACTATATAGCACCGCAGACTTATTAAGATTTGCAACAATTTCCAGAGATTTATTACCAAAAATAGACATTTAGCCAACATCATTTCTAGATGAATCTTATCATTTTCAAACCAATAAGTGTTAAAAAAAAAACTGTATATTTTAATCAAAGGATTTATTAGGGTTAAAAATAAGTAAAACTATACATATACAAAGCAAATTTATATTTAGTTGCTTGAAAGTGCTGCCTGAGCACCATTGAAAGAATCCATAACGCGAGCATAGCTAGGAAGACGCTTAGCAAACATGTTGGCCAAACCCTCCAAGTCGGTACGCCAGTCACGAGCTAATTCACAAGCAACAGAGAAA
>VCJC01003235.1:84416-106216 GCA_024140195.1 Backusella luteola | reverse complement strand
TTTTTTAAAAAAAAAAAAAAAAAAAAAAAAAACTAAGCGTAGTAATCGGGGTGATAGTGACTTACAGATAAAACTTAATCTCAGGAAATCTCGCTTAGGTTTTTCTGTTATTTATGCAGAAAATATTCGATAGAACCTCTATGATGAAAATTTAATTATTTATTAAAATAACGAGTATTTGGGACATACAAAAGCAGGAACATCTCATATTAGCCGATATTCAAAGTCAATATCTATTCTTCGTTACAGGCAACTAATACCTACCGCCATCTCCTCGTTTTTTATTATTAAAGCATGTTATAATATAAATAGCTTGTGTTTAGTCTTGTGCCTAAGTTTAATGATAACTAATTAATCACTATATATAAAGTGAAATTAACTACTATATCGAAATGTAACTTGCATTAAAATTTATCAGGTAATATGCTTGACATAGCATCATCTAACTGCTTAAGAAGACACGTCATTTTATAATAATTTTAAGTTAAGTAATAAGAGCTTTATTTAATATATTGATATGACTTTTACTATTCAAATACAGAAACAAAGAGGTAATGTTAATGTATTTCTTTTAATTTTTTTTTTCATGATAAAGACCTAAACCAAGTATTCTAAACTAGGGAATTGATACATCACATCTCTACGTTGTAACTAGCTGTGTCTGCGGGTTTGCTGTCATCACTGTCTTGCTTATCTTGCTTATCTTTCTTTTCTTGTTCTTCTTCACGTTCCTCTCTAATGGTGTTTCCATGTGAGTCACATTTGCCATGGTGTCGATCTTCATTGGAACATTTTTCCCTTTTATCCATATGCATTATACTAGGATACGTCAATTCATCGGTTTCTACAATTGGCAGTCCAGAAACATAGATTTCAGATATGGAAAGTATAAGTGTTAAAGCAAATAGAATGAAATGAACGCGCATCCTTGAAGTAGTTTATTTTATAGCTATTTTATATTTTATATTTATTTTACGAGTAAGAAGTAACAATTTAAAGAGTATTTATACTAAATTTTTATAAACTAGGGGAGGGGGGATAATATATACGGAATTAAAACAAGAGGCATTTCATTTAACCATCCCACTGTCTTCTAAGTAACAGATTTAACAACTCTATATTCTATCATATATATTAGATATATATTTAGACAGAAAAATTCGTTCGGGTTTCCATTATTATGAATATGTATACACACCAGCTTAGAATTTCATTGAGAAATATGTAAAAATGAATCGATCATTAAATTTGTTATCTTACAAATTGGGTTGAAATAGAGACATATGTGATTGTTCCCTCCTAATTACTCTTTTTTTTTTTTATTAAGTATATATTGAAGATTATGTTATCTTAATAATATAACTAAAGATAAATGATTTGGTATATTATCTCCAATAACCATGGTGCTTATAACAATACAAAATATAGGTTAAGATAATTAAGCACGATAGGAAACCATTCCCAGAAACTTCTGTGCTATTGAAAATACATAGAATTTTATTTTTAAGATTATATAGTATATAAGAAATGAAGGGAATTCACGGGAAAAAAAAAGAGAAAGATTGTACCATATATATCCTAAGCATGATTAAATATATTATAAATCTAAATTTATTTGTAGCATATTACTTGATATCCAGAACATTGAACATTCATAAATTTTCCAAAAGTTTACTTATAAAAAAAAAAGAAATTTAAGCCGGCCTGCTCACTTTATCATTCCCCCTTTCGCTATTTTTTAGAATTAACAAAAGAAGTTAAACTGATTCCCATTATTATTGTAAATTTTTCCATTATTTTATTAACGATACATACTTATAGGTCATGTCTACGATTCGACAGTGGTGAACAAGCAGGTATATATTATTAGTTAAAAATCATCTTGTTACTTCGATTGAAATCAGTGATAATGAAAAACTACATGCATACAAAGTATCTTCTTTATTATAATTTAGGATTAAAGTGTTATAAATTTATTTTATTTCATAGAGTGGATGACTAATTTATATTTTTTTCCCTTTTTGTTTTCTATTTCTGTATTAAAATATCTATACACGCTGGCGATAAAGGTATCGTGTATCCAATATATATAGAATAATCAAAAATAATTTAATAAGGGCAAAATGTGAGCTGTTTAACTTGATAAACAGAAAAAGAAATCATGCGCTTTTAGAATATAAAGAAATTCTAAAAAGGGGTAACTAATTGCATTGCATAATAGGAGATGGGCCTTATGCCTGAAAGAGGGGATGACATTACTACTAGTAAAGTACTAGTACTGCTAATTAAAAATTCCTGTGTAAAGTGGTATTTTCTTAAGAGATAAAGGCTTATTTCAACTATAATGAAGTTATAAAACTTTTAAACTTGAATAGAAATCATCTCCAGCTGGAAGCGAATAGATTACTATTCTATTTAAACTTCCCATCGTTCCACCAATTAAATGTATTTAAAATATATTCATTGTTTAAGATCACCAATTCTTGAGCATTTTTAACAAAAATACTGATTAGTTGATATCTTGTCTTGTTGAAAACAGAAAAGAAAGAAAGAAAAGGAAGATCACATTGATAATTTATATGGGCTTCCTCTCCTTTTTTCTTTTTAAAAAATCGAGCAATATTTTCATTTAATATACCTAAAGAAAATCCGGTGTTGGATAAGGGATGATCTTCTGTGTATATTTTTGAATATTCTAATTCGTTACTTTGATATCTAAAACCAAGACGGAGTTACGCCCAAAAAATACCAATAGGTTTTTATTACAAACGCACAGCACTTAAATTTAATTCACTTATGATCTTTGTTACTATATATTTATAACACCAGCTTTTTTTGTTGATATTCTTGTCATTGGATTGTTTGATAATTTTAGGGATGGATCTGGCAAGCAAAGTATAAAAATAATATATACACCAAAATTATAGTAAGTTTGAATATTTAGACAAACTAAAATTTGGCTGACTATTTTCGATTCAAAAATCACATCTGTTGATAGCAAATGTAAAAAGTATAACTACCCATGTAGAAATTTATATACCAATGGCTTGATTGTATCAAACTCTTTGTAGCTGTATTCTGTTTTTTTGAGAACATGCCGTATTTATCAAGAAAATTAGAAAAACTCGATTTCTTGAGGGGAGTAACCTCGTATGATTAATCACTTAAACAGATCTAAATAACATCAATTTCAATTGTGATGCAAATATCAACATCATCTATTTCACAAAATGGTTACATTTTCATATATAGTATATCGACCTATTTGATATCCAGTTTAATCGATTTTAAATTGTATTAAATGATGAAACAATGAGCACCGGACGCCCCAGTTCTGCCCCAAGTATCAAACAGCTTCAACTGATTATGAACGTGAGACCTCTGAAGCAGTAATTTCATAATTTATCCCCTTATTCTCAATATTTTGAAAAACATAACAGTATGTGATGACTATTTTAATTCTGCAAGATATAAAGAAAAAAAGAAAGCTTCTTTTCTGTATCCCATTTCTCCTTAAGAAAAACCAACATATTCATTATCTCGCTTTTGGAAAAATAAACAAAACAAAATGAAGGATAATAATAATCAAAGTAACAAGCTAAACAATGGAGTATTTGATCCGATCTACATTCAATAACTAAGATAGCTGATATTGCAGTTATTAGTTCTTTGTTTTCTGTTTGTTTGTTTGTTTGTTTGACTATTTTTTGTTTAATTTTTTTTTCAGTAAAAAATAGGAGAGGTTATAAATAGGCATCAAATAAAACTTCAGTAACGAATAATTCATAGAAAGTAATGAATTCAACAGATAAGAAAGCAGTTGATGGCTGTACTCTTCAGGCATTCTATTTCTGTAATTAAGAGCATTAAAAAAATATTTTTTGATATAAACAATATCAGTTTCAGTATTTTTTTTTACTTTTAGTATATAAGATAAAAAAAAGTGTATTTGTAAAATTTAGTTTAATAAAAAAAAAGTACATTATCCACATGTGTATGGATCTCTTTATATCAGAGATAAAAAATGTGGTATAAATTGAATAAATGATGAAAACGGTAGACTTCTACAGAAAAATAAAGTAACAATATACGAGGTCTTATTAGTCCGGCTGAGCAAAAGGGTCCAAGTTAGGCGCATTAAATTCATCACTCGCAGGAAGTGCTGGAATAGCTGGCAGAGCTGGAAGGCTACCCAAAGCAGGAAGTGTTGGGACCGAAACTGGAAGTCCTGGTACAGCCGGTATAGGAGCTGGTGGAAGAGTAATAGCTGGAATTGTGGGCAATCCTCCAGCACCAAGAAGAGGAAGAGGAAGAGGAAGAGGAGAAGAGCCACCACCAGAAGAAGGAGAGGCACCACCACCAGAAGAAGGAGGGGCACCACCTCCAGGAGCAGGAGGAGGGAGAGCACCGGGGGGGAGACTTCCAGCAGGAGCTCCTGGTATTTGAACCATTTGAACCGGACTACCTGAAGTTTGAGCTCCACTTTGCGAAAGGATACCTCCAAATCCAAAGATATTTCCCGCGCGCTTATGGACGTTCAGCTTACGCCTATGTAGTTGAGCGCTTTTTATATGATTAATTTTTACTGCATCAACTTGAAACCAAGAGAGTGAAATGCCAAACACGATGGCTATACATAGCGAAAAAATACGCATGGAAAAAGAATCTAATTAGTAAGTCAATTTGCAAGAAAGAAAGGAAGAGAACAGATCTAATTTTTTTCTTTGATCAACTATTTATATGTTTTTAACACGAACTAGACAACATGAGATCGTCCAAAATTAGTATGCATATGTTTTTTATGATATAATTTTTATGGATAGCAGCAGCTACCCCTTCCATTGAACACCAGTGCTATGCAAGGATGATCTAGCCTTGTACATTTAAATTTATTTTCTTTTAAGAGGCCGCCTTTGTCCATGTTCTTACTTTGGTAATAGTCTTAGGGGTATATCGTTATCAACTTCCTGTTTATATGATAGATAATAATATGTGTATAAATGAGGAAATAATTGCTTTACTTTATAGTTTTATAATTTAAAAAGGTACAAACATTTTTTTCTGATTTAATGTATGTGGTACTTATTTACCACTACTACTTGGAAGTTTGATACCAGATATTAAAGGATTGATGGTATCTGGAATGCTTTTAGAAATAGTTGCAGAGACAGTATCAATTATATTACCACCCTTGTTAGAGTCACCACCACTGTCAGAGTCTCCGCTTTGATCTTTACCATGATGACCATGATGACCATGCTTTCCGCCATGGCCCTTACTTTTTTTTCCTTTGCCACCTCTTTTGGATAACGTTATAGGTTTGTTGATGCTAGCTTGATTAAAACCAGGTTTCTCGGCGGATACCTCTTGCACGACGCAGAGCGCAAGACTCAATAGTGCAGATAAAGCAAGAATTGTAGCGCGCATTTTTAATCAGATTATGTATTTATTTTTGTATAGTTCTCATTATAATTGTTTGATTCGCGCCTTTTTATATTTTTTTCGGAAGAATCAACTGTTTTCTCAATAGAATAAGAGGAGCTACTTATCAATTAATTAAATATATTGGATTCTTCCACATAATTTTAAAAAAATGTTAATTCATACTTCTTTTCATCGTGTATTATCATTCTTGTTGGTATATGCATACAGTTGAAATTGGCAAAGTTTTTAAGATTTAAGTTCTGCTTCTCCTAAATAGCCATTGTTTTATCGTTTGTTCCCTAGATCAAAGGCCTGTTATCCCAAAAACATTATAGTAAGAATAAGTAGCAAAAGGAAGTATGGTGGATATTTGTTGATTTTTTTTATTCCTTTGTAGCTAATATCTATAGAATCCCAATTTTTAACTGTTTCTGACAGTTGTTATAACACTTTTATATTTTCTATTTTTAAGAGCAAATTGCCGCAAAGTGACGTTTGTAAAGGGATGCAGATAGTAAAATAAACTCCTTTTCAACCTCCTTGGGTTATTCGTCCGAGCAGATCCTAGTAAATACTAGTTCTCGAAATAAGGAGTATGAATATATATTTATTTGTACAAATTAGGTGGCTTTCTGTGTATAAAAAAGAATACCAGATAGTTTTGTAATGCTTGAGTGTGATATATCAGAAAAGGAGCTTGTTTGAGCTCCTAGGTTTTAATTTAAAACCTTAAGAAATATAAACTATATCAGTGTTTATTGTTGAGAATAGCTGGATTCCAGAAAATAAAAGATAAATTCCACGGAATAAACTTTTTGACAGAAACAAAACAGGAAAAAAACAAAGTATAGTCTAGTTATCTGTAAAAAGACTAACGGAATTGAAGATGTAGTGAAGAGTCATAGACTTTTACTGAGTTATAACAATATCAGTTTTCTTTAAATAAGCCAGTATTTGGAACAACACAAATAATTATAGAGTGAATGATTATTTTATTGAATACATAATTTAAGTAGCGGAAAAAATAATATCGTTGTTAGTCATCAGCTGGAGCTGATGGTGGTTTTGGGCCTGCAGTACCTGGGAAAAGTTTAGTTATTAACACATCTGGTATTCTAATTCCTGATAAACCACTAGATTGGCTTGCTGCAGCCGCAGCCATAGCTCTATCCACCGAGTCTTCTCGTTTATAAACTTTATTTCCTTCTACACGTGAATATGGATTACATAGTTCCTGATTGTATATATGGATATTAGCTGTATTTATGAAAGGTAATAAGCAAAGTGGAAGGTAGAACAGTATTATTTGGCTTGATTTCATTGTTAGTTTTTAGTTCTTTCTTTCTTTAATACTTTTTCTTCATTTATTACAACCAGTTTTTATAAGTAAAGTTTTTCTCCAAGGAGAATGCCTTTGGATAAAAATTGGCATTAATGGCAATAATAACTCCTATTGTTTTCAATTAATTACGAATAAACCATATAACTGTCATAAAAAATGTTCAATCTTAGTGAATCTGGATTTTAGCAAGTTTAAATATCTCAGTAACTACTCGACAATATGGTATTACAGAGCTTTCTTTTCTTCTTTAAAGAGTATAATAGTGTGTTTAAAAAATACGTGTAGCTTGTATAATAACTGGTTTTGTACAATAAATCTTGGTACCTATCACAAGCAACCTGATTCGGCACCTCTTCTTTTAAGGTGATTCATGCTTGAAGAGAGAAAGCTCGAAAGAAAATATCGGACATGCAAACTCTAAAGTTATTTTGAGATTCAGAAACTCTTTTATGCAAACGCATGTCGCATTTTTTAAGCCTTCCATTTTTGTTGTGGATATGGGAGTGGCATTCGAGACTAATAAATTAAATACCATAGTATATCATATTTATATTTATTTTTGTAAAAAAAAAATAAGTGACTGGTATGTGTAGTCATTTAGCAGAGCATACCTTGATATAAAGTAGGTATCTTTTATATCATGCTGGTGAGCTTGAAGTCTTCTCTTGGAAAAGAAAATGAATGATAGGTTTAATTAAAAATTCAAAGTATCATGCAGAAAAAGTCTAAATTTTGATTTGGATATTTTTTTACCAAAAACAAAAAGGATAACCTTTCCCGAGGACCGTGATCCAATGATTCTGGCTTCAATCCTCGGTCCATTCCTTATTGCGGATTCTGGTGATTGGTAGATATATTGTAATGTTTCATATTTATTCCAGGGCGCATTTTAAGAAAATTTATTTTCGTCATTTGGTTGCTTAAACGAATTTTCTGTAAGTGTGGGCACACTATATCATAATCTTATTCTGGAATATATATAGGAGTGGCAGGCAACTGAAGGAAAACGTCAATTTATCTTTTATCTTATTTACTTTTATATACAATAATGCCCCAACAAGACAACTTTCAAACAGCTATTGTGCCTGATGAAAAAATGGTCGAGGAAGTGATTCCTTCAAAAATAGGGCTAAATTTCTTTAAGAAGAAAAAAGTCAACGAAAAGAAGAAAACTGTGCCCATTTACAAATTATTTAGATTCGCTAGCACTTATGATAAACTATTAATATTGGTCGCTTGCATTTGCTCAGTTGCAACTGGGGCTCTAACACCTATTTCAATTATTTTTATGGGTGACCTTCTTAATAACATGGCCGATGCTCTCAATGATCCTTCGAAGCTTCTTGATGTAACACTACCTATCATTTTAATATTTGTATATATTGGCACAGCTGTTTTAGTTGCCTCGTATATCTCTAACTGCTTTTGGGTCTTAACGGGTGAAAATCAGACAGTTCGAATTAAAAAAGCATACATGAACTCAATTATGCATCAAGATATGTCCTGGTTCGATAAGGCTGATGATGGCTCACTTACAACAAGACTTTCTTCGGACACTCAAATTATTCAAGACGGTATATCTGAAAAATTTGGTCTATTTATTACTTGTGTTGCTCAGTTCATTTCTGGTTTTATTGTTGCTTTTGTGAAAGGATGGAACCTTGCAATTGTTATGCTGGCTACAATCCCGATCATGGCTGTCGTTGGTGGCTTGATGGGCTATTTCATTACAAAGTATACTCTACGTTCCCAGGATGAATACGCTGAGGCCGGTTCTATCGCTGAACAGGTTTTTTCTGGTATCCGTACTATTTATGCTTTTTCTTTACAAGAACGCTTTGCAGACCGCTACGAAACCAAGTTGAAAGGAGCTCTACGAGCTGGTGTTAAACGTGGTACTATTCTTGGTCTTGGCTTTGGTATATTTATGTTTGTTCTCTTTGCTACATATGGCTTGTCATTTTGGTATGGTGCTCAACTTATCAAAGATGGAAAAATTGACGGTAGTACTGTTATGGTCGTTTTCTATTCCATGATGATGGGCGCGATGTCACTTGTAACACTTCCCCCTAATCTTTCTGCTGTCTCTAGTGCATCTGGTGCTGCCTATAAAATCTTTGAAACTATTGATCGTGTTCCAGGTATTAATAAGCAAGTTTCTGGTATTGTTCCTAATAAATTGGAAGGTTGTATCGAGTTTAATCATGTAAAGTTTAATTATCCTACTCGTCCTGATATCACCATTTTGCAAGATCTGGATTTAAAAATTCAGCCTGGCCAGTATATTGCATTTGTTGGTTCCTCAGGTTCTGGAAAGTCTACTTCTATCCAGCTTTTACAGCGTTTCTATGATCCTGTTAGAGGTCAAGTTCTCTTGGATGGTCAGGATCTCAAGAAACTCGATATCTCCTGGTTAAGATCACAAATGGGTGTAGTGAGCCAGGAGCCTGTGTTATTCAACATGTCCATTCGTCAAAATCTGCTTTTGGGTGTGCCCGAGGGTATGCATGTCACTGAAGACGATGTTATCAGAGCCTGTAACGAAGCCAATTGCCATTCATTCATCTCCAAATTACCTGATGGCTATGATACCATGGTTGGTGATCAGGGTGGTATGCTTTCAGGTGGTCAAAAACAAAGAATAGCCATTGCCCGTGCAATTTTGAAAAATCCATCGATTCTTCTTTTGGATGAGGTAATAATCTCTATTCATTTGATATGAAATCATTCTAAACTTCATTTCTTTCAATATAGGCTACATCTGCTCTGGATACTCAATCGGAACGTCTCGTTCAGCGTGCTTTGGATGCTGCCTCTACTAATCGTACTACTATTGTCATTGCCCATCGTCTTTCTACCATTCGTAATGCTGATCTTATTGTAGTCATGGATCATGGTGAATTGGTTGAGCGAGGAACTCATCAAGAGCTTCTTTTGCTCGATGGCATCTATGCCGATCTTGTAAAGAAACAGGAAGTCGCTTTGATTCAAGAGCTTGCTACGGGCGAAAAGGTCCAAAAACTTACTACCGATGAAGACACTGAATTAGTTGCTAAACTTGAAGCTAACAAGCACCTGGAAGTATATACTCATGAATTAGAGGTGAGCACGTCATTTGACAGTAATGGTGAAACTCTTTATAAAAAAGGCGGTGTTACTCTCAAATTGGAAGAAGCTGGCGTAGATGCTTATCAACTGAAGATTCAACAACAAAAAGAAGAAAAAAAGCGGTTGAAGTCTCAAAAGGCACCTGTATCTCGTGTTATATGGCAGATGAAGCCTGAATGGCCCCAAATTGCTACCGGAGTGTTTGGTGCTGCTATTGCTGGTGCTGTATTCCCTGTATTTGCATTTGTGTTCTCAAAGGTTATTACTACCATTCTTGTACCTGGAAGTAATCTTAATCCAGGTGCGTTTCAGGGTGTCAATCTCTACGCATTTATGTTTGTCGTTATTGGTATTGTCGCTTTTATTGGTTTCAGTACACAGGTCATATCTTTTGAAGTTGCTGGCGAACAATACTCAAAACGTCTCCGTGCCATTCTATTTCGCCAATACATGAAGCAAGAAGTCGGTTACTTTGATCAAGATGATAATCATACCGGTGCACTCACTGCAAAATTAGCTGTGGATGCAAAGAATGTGAACGAAATGGTTACAAAGGTTTGGGGAAACGTTACTCAAGTTTCTGTGACAGCAATTGTTGGTAAGTAATTAGGGTATATTGGTCTCTTTTCCTTAAATTAATTATTTTACTTTAGGTCTTATCATTGCTTTTATTTACTCTTGGGCAGTAACCTTCGTTGTATTATGTATGGTACCATTTATTATCGGTTCTACATCTTATGAAGCTCGTATCCATCGTGGTTATGAAGATAGTACCAAGAAGGCTAATGCTCAATGTGGCGAGGTTGCAGGTGAAGCTATTAAAGAAATCCGTACTGTCACTACTCTAAATCGCCAAGGTTTCTTTGAAGATCGTTATGACAAGGCTAATGAGAGACCCCATCGTCTAGCTGTTCGTAAAGCTTACCTCTCCTCCATCGGTTATGCATTGCTAAGAGGAATTATGATGTATACAAGTGCCGTTGCTTTCTATGCTGGTATCCGTTTCATAATGAATGGTATGATTGACTTTCAGGAGATGTATACATCTATGATGTGTATCTTAATTTCAGCCCAAGGTGCTGGCCAAGGCTCTACATTTGCTCAAGCATTCTCAAAAGCAAAATTTGCTGCAGTTGCTATCTTTGATGTCCTTGATCGTAAACCTAATATTGATCCTGAACTGGAAGGAAAAGAACCTACTATTGGTACTCTTAACGGTGATTTTGAATTCAAAAATGTCGCCTTTAGCTACCCTGCTCGCCCTGATGATAGCATTTTTAATGGTCAATTTAATTTAAAGGGTGAGGCTGGTAAGAGTATAGCACTGGTCGGAGCCTCTGGATGCGGTAAATCAACTACCATTGGCATGCTTGAACGCTGGTATGATCCTTATCATGGTGAAGTATCTCTTGATGATAAAAATGTTAATTCATTTACCTTGCGTAATCTTCGAGCTCATCAAGCTCTCGTCCAACAAGAGCCAGTGCTATTTGATATGAGCATTAGCGAGAATGTTCGACTTGGTGTTGATGATGAAATCCACAGTTCAGTCACTCAGGATCAAGTTGAAGAAGCTTGTAAATCTGCCAATATCCATGATTTTATTACTAGTTTACCTGATGGCTATAACACTCGTGTTGGTGATAAGGGTTCACAACTCTCTGGTGGCCAAAAACAACGTATCGCCATTGCCCGTGCACTTATTAGAAAGCCTACCTTTTTGTTGCTAGATGAAGCTACTTCTGCACTTGATAGTGATTCTGAAAAGATTGTACAAGCTGCCTTAGATAATATCATTGAAAAGGGTGGTCGTACTACCATTACTATTGCTCATAGACTCTCTACTATTCAGAATGCTGATCTTATTTGTGTCATCAAAGATGGAGTCGTAGCTGAACAAGGAACCCACTGGGAGCTATTGGAAATGAACGGCATCTATAAGGGTCTTGTTTTGGAACAGTCATTGGCTGCTTAACTCAATAATCTTGTAGTTTTTATTTTTTATATTTTTATGTTTTATACTTTTAATTCTACTGTAAATAAATTATTTATATCATTATTAGTTTTGCTTGTTGAATTTAGAGTAATAATATATTATGGAAGTAAATCGATATGGAAAAAAGACAGAGATTCGAAGCATTTGCGCGTATTAAAATATTTCAGTCAGTTTATCTTCAACATGTACATCTCAGAGGATTCTTTTTTGTAAAAAGAATTCCTCAGATTGCCTATCCCTCATTAAAAGTTGTATTTAAATAAATATTACCACAATTATTACTCGTGTGAAAATCCAACCATATAAAATAAAATGACTTAATATCGACAATGTTTGCGTTATAGACGATTTACATAAAACTCTGTATATATACTTGTAGAAATATCGATAAGATCACAATAATGAAATTAATTGAATTCTGTCACAATCAAGGGTTAAAATGAAAAATAAATAGCGGGGATAGTAATGATTCATGAAACATGTATTTATTATATATATAATCTAATTAAATCTCTCTAATCGTCCCAGACAGAAGACAGTCATGTTAAGTACAGCCACTGCTGCAGCTACTCGGAACATCCAAATGGCACCTAGATATTCATAAAGATAACCACCACAAAAAGCGCCAATACCTAAATCAAAAACAAAAAAGGGGGGATTGTCAGTTTGTATGTAATTATTATATGAAAGTGTTAAAAACAACCTGTGCCTAAACCGGCGTGAAGTGCCCCGAGAAGACCTTGCGCAATTGACCTTTGCTCTGGTGGGAAAAAACTGTCGATTTCACTTACAGAGGTGGCCCAGAAAATACCAAATCCAATACCTATTATTAATTAAAGGGACAATTAATAACTTAAATTTTAGTGTTTCAGCAAGGATTGCGTTTTACCATGAAGTGTTTGGAGTGACAAAGCACTGACGTTTGTTAAGAGCGAATCAGGTACTAGGACAGTGTAAGCCAAACAACGAAGAATGGTGGCAACATGCGCAGCGACTATCATTTTGGTGACACCAAATTTTTCCGTCAACTATTTCAAATATTATTGTTATTTTGTTTGTATACTTGAGAAGATAAGGTGGATCTTTTTTTGTTTACCTGTTTCGAAAAACAGAAGCATATTAACTCTGTAATACCACTGGTGGGTCCCGTCCATCCGATCCAACTTGCAGGCATAAGCAAATCACGGCTCAGAAATAAGAATAAAAAGTTGACAATAATAGATAAGACAAAACCAAAGAAGAGGGTAGTTGATAAGAAGGTAACAACTCGTACTGATTTGAATACACTCACAGGAGGCAGCTCTTCGTGATGTTCAATAATAGATGCTATTGAGTGATCAATAGAAGCGATACGAGAAATTGAAAGTCCCAAATCTAGTCCTACAACATCTAATGTCTCATCCGCTTCATCTCTAACAGCATGCGATGCAATACTATTTAATTTAGCTAGACCAGGTACATCTTGTGTGATACTACTATAGTTATGAATGCGATTGTTGTTTAGGTATTTCTCGGAATTTTCAGTCATGATAGGCACTAGGCGGCTGTTCCGACTGGATTCCTCACCAATCTCAGAAATCATCATATAATCTGAATCTGCGGATGAAATATTAGTGAACAAACAAAGGATGACGAAAACGAGAGTAGATCCTCCAAAGACCCAAAAAAGAGCATCCAGGTTTCCAGTGAAAGACACAAGCTGACCCACGATCAAAATAGTCAAACCAGCTGAAACTGAGCCCCAAAGCCTTTGCTCACCTAGTTTCATTGGTAACTTGGTTAATTAATTGTTGTTAAAATAAAAATAGATGTAATGTTACCATAAAGAATCTTATTGGGACCTAGTATCTTCATCACTGCACTATCAACCAGTGACATGTTTGGCAATGAAAAGAAAGCAAATGCAAGGGCAAGCGCAGATGTGATAGCTACAAGCATCGAGTTTGATATCTCTGGGATGAAAGCTTTGGGTATTGATTCAACAGATATTATATGTCCCATTAACATAATTCCCATAACAGCAACTCCGCCTACAAAGCTTGTCATAGCCATAACAGCACCATGCCAGCGGGGAAACTTATCCACTAGAACTGACCATATGGGACAGGAGATAGATTGAATAAAAGGTGCAATTGCTAGAACAAAACCTATTTGATCAGAAGAAAAACCGAGAACATCGTGATAATACAATGGCAAGTAAGGTGGTGCAGCAGATAATAGGGCAAATACAGCCACATATAATAATTTACAAATGAAATACATTAAAAAAACAAAAATTCTTTTAACTGGTCTTTTTTTCTATAGTAATATTTTTGTTTCGAAAAAAAAAAGAAATCATTCTATGTACATTCGTACTTATATATATATATATATATATTCTTGGCCAGCTATATTTGTTTCGAAAGGAAAAAGGTCAAACTATAATTTATTTTATTATAAACAAGGATCAAATCAAATCAAATCCAGCAAGGTGCTACAAGTGAGGACCAAACTGGCTTCTAATCCACTATCAACCTGCTTTACTTCATTATTTATTGATAGTCTTCCAAGCTCTGACCCTCGTCCATTAAATTCAGCAAGTAATTTCCATCTTCGGCAAGTCTTATGGCTGTGGTGGTCATGGTCATCATCATCATCATCGCTGTCACTGTCAATAAAACCCTGATAAGTATCGATGCGTGGGCTATTTTTGGTCAGTTTGATCTCGCAAGTAAGATCACGCGATAATAGACTGCGTCTTTTCCACCTGAGACGAGTCCCTTCGTAAAAAGTCTCGTATTCGAATAAGATATTCGAAACTGATGTGTATGTAAGGTTTTGGCTGTTTCGCTTGTTCTCATCTATCCATGTATCGATAGTGATCTGCTTTTGAAATGCTCGGCGGCGCGCTTCCGCCATTTTGAAGGTACTGCTATCCGACGTTACCTTGAAAAGAGTGTTTTCCAAGCCCCAGGCACGCCCTTGAATCTTGCGATAGACTAAAGTATCTGTTTCAACCAAGTAGATTTCATGATGACATGATTTAGAAGCTGACTGCTTACGGAACTCATAATGTATCTTCTTTGCTGGTATCAAGGTTCGTGCAATACTTGTGTTTCTGTTGATTACAATGGGAGTTGTGCCACATAGTGATACGTCTTCCGAAAGCGCTAATCCCATATCATCACCCAATGTGGTTTTTGTTGTAGGTATTGATTGACTCAAAATGAAATGTGTAATATTTTGATAATCGATTTGTGAACTATAAATCGATTTTTCTTGTCTAGTTGGAGATGAAGGAGACGATTCTACAGGTGTATTAGGTGAATATCCTTCAAGGCTATCTACTGTGGATCGTTGTGAAAAATATCGACTAGAGTAGGAATCCATTGTTGTTCTACTGCTACGACTTCCGTGTCGACTAACATTTCTTTCACTATATAGACTTCCATGTCTTGCACTTCGACAGCTACTCTGTCTATGCGACATGACAGAAGGGGGATATTCATCGTAAGCGTGGGGCTTTTCATAAATAGGCGGCATGGTGTTAATGGTGGGAGCCGTATCAGCTTCATCTGGTTTTTGGAAAAGTGCGAAAGACATATAAGAAAGAAACAGGTATAAAAATATTCTGTCTCCCGTTTTCACAGCGCTGTTGTAGTTTTATTTTCAAATGAGGACGGTCTAGGATTGTAAAAGGTAAGGATCCCTTTCATCTATATAAAGCTCATTTATTAAAAGACCGATAAAGCTGCCTAACTGGTGTGCCTTCCAGTCCCTGAATTGTTTGAAAGCGAGCTATGATTCACAGAATTTTGTAGACTTCATCCTTAAATTTCGTTTTTGTGTTTTGTCAATCTATCTTCTTATAGTAGCGCTAAACACTTAAAAGCTTTAGTACTTTAAATGAATAGATGCTAAGAAATCGAGGGTTATCTATAAAATTAAGCTTTTGACCCTAAGTGCTGTCATTTTCTTTCGGAAATGAAGTTTCACTGCATCCCATCACACTATTCTGCTTTTTTTAGACTGGATTTATTGATTTGTAATACTGAATTTACGTAACTGTGCAAAAACTATGCGTGAAATCGCACTAAAACATAGTAAAAAAGTGATACGAAAAAAAGGGACACTGAAACTTAAACTAAAACATTTTCATTCCATGTTGATATACGTATTTCTTCCACTTAAATGGAGTAGTCTTTTATGACATTTTTAAATAATTGTATATATAAATCTATAAGGGTATGCATTCTATGTTTTTTTTAATGCGATGTTTTTCTTGGAAAATTTTACAGAAATCAATACTTACCATAAAGACTTACTGTTTTTTCTCTGGACACACACTTTATATCAATAAAAGGTGCGAAGAAGATAAATAGTTGTATCAATTTTAGAAGAAACTACTCATTCTTATCATTCCAACTATCTATTGTTTGTTTTGAATAGCTTCCCTAAATCAAAGTTTGTAATACTTTAAAAACTACTAGCCCAATTTGCTTTGCATTAAATGTAACAAGATATTATGTTATTTATTATTTTACAGTTGTTCAATAATTTGTATATCCGTTATTCCAATTCAATTCTGCCCTGTGTTCTTGTTGGAAACGCTGCGCACGAGTAGGTTTCTTTTTGCCAAATAATCTGGGGAACTTCATAGAAGACTTAGCCTTTGTCCTTGGTGCCACTGGAGTGTATTTATGTGTTTTATTCCATAGATTAATTGTTAGAACTTTAACAAGATCAACCAAAACAAATGTCACTAATGCAATAGCAACGATAATAATTCCTTCTGGCCAGCCTATTGCTTCTACTGTTTGATCTCCTACTGCTCCATAAACAGATAGGAACAATGCAATCACCTGGGTACCTAAAACAACAACGGTAAATGGCCATGAAGGTCTACTCTTCCAACAAAATGTCTCAGACCGAGTTGAGAAAATCATGAAATGAGGAGCTGTTATATAAATTATTCGATTTTTTTTAAAAAAAAATGGGTATTTTAGTTTTAGAATAAAACCAATATGTTTTTTTTTCTTACCACAGGATATGTGAAGGTACATAATTGTGTAGAGTTGGCCATCTGTAACTTTCAACACATCACGGAATATATAGAAATGGGCAAATGAGAACAGCGAAAGAAAGGCGGCCAATACTGTTGATAGAATAAGCAGCAGTTTTAAACGCCATACATTTGGTGCTTTTGAAATTGTAACGTTGTCTACTGCCATAATTAAAGTTGCTGCATCATTAAGAAGAGATATCAAAATCAAGAAGATGGGAGGCATTTTCCAGTCTTCAGCCAAAGTAATGACAAAGAAAAATATCAAAAAATGTATGGTGGATGCAATTCTATAAAGTGCATATGATTGTAGTCGCTGGAATATGATACGCGATGTTTTGATGCCATCAATAATAGCTGACAACCCATGGGAAAGTAGAACAATATCGGAGGCGGTTCTAGCAGCATCTGTGCTACCGTGAACGGCAATTCCAACATTGGCCTTTTGGCAATTTAAAATTACATTAGAATACTATTATCAACTCAATTTAAAACAGTATGGTACCTTTTTCAAAGCAGGAGCATCGTTAACACCATCACCAGTCATAGCGACAAAATAACCTTTGTTTTGTAGTAATTCCACGACTCGGTATTTATGCTCTAATTTAAAAAGATACTTTGTAAGAAACCCGTTATCAGAGTATACCGAAACTCAGGAATATATTACCTGGTATAACACGAGCAAAACCATCAACAGAAACACACTGATCTGCAATTTGATCTTCTGATTTTGTAGGATCCACTACATTATTTGCATCAAGGATATTTTGGCCCATGCCTAAGCGCTGTGCCACCTCCTTTGCAATTACTGTTTGATCTCCTGTAATCATCTTTACAGTTATACCATATTCTGCACATTCTTCAATAGTACGAGCGGAATCGTGACGAGGAGGGTCGATTAAACTGAATAATCCTACTAATTCCCATTCATCTACACCATCATCAATAATTGACTTGGGTTTTGTTCGAGCTACGCCTAGCGCACGAAGACCTCTTTTAGCAAATTCTTCAATAGCATTTTCAGCCTTCTGCGTATCATGCTGAACTAATTGTGTGATCACCTGAGGAGCACCCTTAGCTACTTTGAATGTTGTTTGAGTTGCCTTTTCTAACACATTAGCACGTGACATTTTGTCGACTGGATCGAAAGGTTTATAGGAGATTATCTTATAGCCAATAGCTTCATGTTTATCTTCTGTGATCAAAGGATGATCTTTTTGAGCTGCTGTACGCACTGCTAGTTCGATCGGGTCACTAGTTGCAGGTTCAGATGTAAGGTATGCATAAAGCAAAATATCTGAATTTGTATATCCATTATCGAGAAAGGGCTCATCAAAAGTTAATTCGTTCAGAGTAAGAGTACCTGTTTTGTCACTACAGAGAATAGAAACGGAAGCTAGTTCTTCTACAGCAGTCAATCTTTTCACAATCACTTGTTTTTTAGCCAGTTGTTTTGCACCCACTGCCATGGTGACCGACATAACAGTTGGAAGACCTACAGGAATACTATTTTTACAATTTTTGTTTTCAAAAATAGAAGTGAGTCTATATCAAGAAACCAGAATCACAATTATAAAAATAAATATTTTTTACTTACGCAGCAATTGTAAGAACTACCACCTCTTTTAGTGCTTCTAATGCGTCCTCTCCTGTGACGGTACCATTCTGTATTTTTTTCTCTACTAAATCGTAGATGAAGATGATTGCCACCAGGAACAAGGAAAGTGCAATAAGGAAATTACCAATATAGTTGACAACTTTTTGAAAATGCCCAGAATCAGTCGTTACAGATATTAAACTAGCAGCTTTTCCAATAAATGTATCTGCACCAGTGCGTACGACTATACCAAGCTGCTGACCCTGCTTCACAATACTCGAAGAATAAACGAGATCATCTTTGTTTCTTTTTACAGGTAACGACTCTCCCGTCAGAGCACTTTGATCAATGTGAAGATCGCCTTCCACTGCTTCTCCAGTAGCACCGATTCCCAAAAGTCTCACATCGGCAGGTACAATATCTCCTAATCGTAACACAATAACGTCTCCAATAACTAATTCAGAGGCATTTATTTCGGTCAGTTGACCTTGTCTCCAACAACGAGTCTGAAGCGCTAAACTACTTTTCAAAGCAGAGATAGCAGACTCTGCTCGTGCCTCTTCGACGTAACCAATCAGGGCATTGATAATCAGCATCGCGAGAATAATTCCAAAGTCTACCCAGTCTTTGGTAAGAATAGTAAGAATTACAGATATTTCCATAAGATAGGCAATTGCACCAGTGACTGAATAAAAGTTTAGATAATAGATATATTTGTCAGTGAAATTTCACTTTCTAAATACAAACATAAACTCACAAAATGATAAGAAATGTAACAATTTATTCCGTTTCTTTTCTTCCAGTTCATTTTTTCCAAACTTTGCCAGTCGCTCGTTTGCCTGTTCATACGTTAAACCATAAGTGGGTTTGGTATTTAAGTACATCTCCATTTCTGGAGATATTTCATCTTTCCACTCTTTATTATTATTGAGCTTTTCCCCGCGAGTGGACTCGGTTAGTGGTATATCTTCGTTTATTGTCATATTCGGTCGGGTTATTTTATCTTGTTGTGGGATTTTTTTTCTTATCAAAAGGGAGTTTGTTCCTGCAACTTGGAGGATACTAGAAACAAAATATTTGTTTGCCTCTAAACTGTACAATAAAGTTATATACGAATAGATAAAATATTCTTAAAAAGAAACAGTGAAAACAATAAGAGAAACGGATAAAAGAGAAATAAAAATAAAAATAATAAAGCAGATAAGAAAAAGTGAAATGCAAAGTTTTTAAATAGCCATTTGTTTATGTTGTGCAATTTTAGTGTTTGTCATTCGTAATACAGTTTTTAAATTGCTTGAAAGTTTATCGTAGTTTAAATCGAAGGATAGGTGTGTGTGTGTGGCTGTTTTTATTTGGAAAAAGGGCTTTGTATAATCCACCTCCTTCATGTTTATTAATAATAATATTAATAAATGTAATGATTGTCTCATCGTTATTAATATATTGTTTATTTATTTATTTTATTTTACATGGA
The DNA here is from genome assembly GCA_024140195.1 of Backusella luteola. Lineage (NCBI taxonomy): Eukaryota > Fungi > Mucoromycota > Mucoromycetes > Mucorales > Backusellaceae > Backusella > Backusella luteola. The sequence goes on along the minus strand of VCJC01003235.1, from coordinate 86,234 downwards.
GAAGCTTCCATATGATTTTTTGAATTAGTTTCGGTTCTAGTTTTAGTAGTGGTAATCTAACAGCCAAATGGAAAGATTCTTGCCATTCTGAAAACAGGACTGATAAGAAATAGGCACTTTCTTTCAGCAATAGACTTAAAAATTCATGTAAATTTTTAGATTAAAAAAAAAAGAATATTTCAATATACGTTTTTACAAGTATAAACTTTGTTTGTGTAGGTACTTAATCATAGTGCTGGTGTTCTGATTCAAGTTATAAGAGAAAGAATACTGCAAGTTTCAAAGTATATCTCCATTATTAAGTCTAATGAAATTGTACAAGATTTGCTGGGGTGTCACAAATACGTTTATTGTTTCTCTTTGTTTTTTATCTTTTATGATGTAAGATCTACTTTGAGAGCATTCATAAAATTACAAATCATAAAGACTCGCAGGACAAAGGATAATCAAGAGAAAGCTTATTCTTTTGTATTTTATTCGAAAATAACTTTTACATAGAGCATATCATCAAGTGTCTCATTCACATTAATACTTTTCTCCAACGCTCAAAGAAACAAGGAAAGAATAATTGATCAAAATGTAATCGCGTTCACTGATAAATTAATTGGAAAAATATAGATTATTTCGTTGTTTCTCTCCCTCCCTTTCCATTTGGCTCGTATTGCCATGAGTTTATGTCTCAATGCATTATTAGTTAGAGGAGTTGCATAAGGTGCCTTAGATAGGGTAAATAAAGCGGTGGGAATGATGATAGAGTTTACTTCAATAGCATGATATGACGAGATCTCCTATTGTTAATTTCAAGATGTCGATAAGAAACCACAAGATATTTACAGTGGATGAAATAATTTAAGAAAAAAAGCTATACATGTAATAAATGGATATATCAGAAAGTAAATGATAGTAATGCGAGGAATCTAGTGACAAGAGCCATTTATTTTGTTCGAGTTACATGTGCTCCGATCACTCAATACAACTACACTTGAACGCTTTGGTAAAATAAAATGCCATGAAAATCTTTTTTATTTTTAAAAAATGGATTGTGATACAAATAACAAATAGAGTAATGTCATTGCTATTTATACCTATAATTATATTTATTAATGAAAATTGTCATTTGAAGCAATACAAAAAAGAGATCATCCTTTTATTACAATAACAGTTCTCGGGTTCGACTCCGATACGAGAAACCCGTTAAAAGAACAAACCATAGTTAATGATTGGTTAAAAGACTGTTCAGTTTTACAAGAAACCAACAATTTTTTCTTTTCTTCTCCTTCTTTTCTTCTTTTCCTTATTATTATTCTTATTATTATTCACTTTTGTGAAATAGTAAATGATTCCTGCCAAAACCTTTATACGCTTTCTACTGGTTATTTTAGCTATATTAACAGGCCTTTTCTTGTTCACACAATCTACAAAGCCATTACAACCCACTCTCAAGAATGAAGTAACAACATGGCATCAGACCAGCCAGGACCAACTTGTTTACCCACATAACCGTTTTAAAGCTGCTTTCTATACATTTGTTAAAGACGATACAGAAACACTAACAAGGCTGCGTCGCACCATTCGAAGCCTTGAAGATCAGTTTAATAAGGATCGCAATTACCCCTATGTCATCTTCACTGATCAGCAACTTTCCAAGGACTACAAGACTTTGGCAAGTTCTTTAACAAAGGCGCCAGTCTATTTTGAAAAAGTGTCAAAGGACTTATACGGATATCCTCCAGATACTGATATGAAGAGGGCATCACAGGCACGTATTGATTTAAATGGAACCATGTTTGGCGATAGTGAAGATTACCGCTTCCAATC
>VCJC01003235.1:52724-68010 GCA_024140195.1 Backusella luteola | reverse complement strand
TGAAAATAAAAAAAAAAAAAAAAACTCTTTTGTCAACTGCCATTTTGTTGTAATATGAAGGTGTGTGTGTGTGTGTATAGTACTTTGTGCTACAAACAAGCATGTTTCCTCCTGCTCTTCCAGGAATAACTGAGATTTAATACAAAAAAAAGACCCAGTTTTTTATTACTTTTATATATTTCGATCCAGATATACGTGTCCATCTCGATTCTATATATTATCATTATAACCCCATCTCGGGTGAGCTGGGCCAAATATATACATCCGCAATGATGGAATAATAAAATAAAAAAAACAAACTGCATGGATTCACGATCTTGAAGTGTAAATCAGAAATGAATGGTCGATTTTGGAAATAAAATAATAAGGCTTGATGTGCTTGAGTTCAACTACCAAATGTAGTATATCGAAACTTAATAATTGTCAATTATGCAAGTCTTTTTTTCTTTTTTCTTTTTTTTGCACTTTGAGAAAGGCACTATTTGATAACAATGCCACATCTATTCTCTTTTTTATTAGCAAGAAAAAGTTACACAGTTTATATTTGCAAAAAAAGGACAGGACTTAAACTTGTTTAAACGAGCTGATTCTAATTGTTGTGTAGAAGACCCATTTTAATTTTCTTTATCAATCTAAATCAGCTGATCAATGAAACGAATTACATTTCAATATTAGTTTGCAAATGTGGATAGTATTACAAGGGGGGTTTTATTGTTCCTTATTTCTGCCTTCACGGTTATCGCAAACTGTTGTCTATTTGGAAATATGTACGTAATTACATTAGCCTCATTTTTTGTCTTTTAAGATAAGCAGGGAGGGGAGTCTTTCTTGCTTTAATAATAATACGATGTTCCTTTCCGGATATATTTTCTTTTTCGGCATTTTTTCGGGAAAGGCATAAACAAGACAGAGTGAAATGTATTAAAAGGACTTTATATAAATTAACCTTCAAAACATGCATGTGATACACTTTCTTTTTGATGACTTTTTGTGCAATCCGAAAGAAAGGAAAGAAATAATATTAACGAATAGGCTGGGTTTATTTATGTTTGTTCAATTAAGCACTTCTTTATCTTGTTTTTAGCAATGATGATGATATATAAATGAAAATAAGATGACAATACACTCATTTCTAATAATAAAAATTGCTCAGATGGTACTAATTGTCCTTTAAATAGACATATACGTACACACCTGCTCATTTTGATATTTACTGATCTATAAATGGTTTTATTATTAATCATCATACTCAGCTATCATCATTCATCATTTTGAAGGAACTCTTATTTATCATCATCAGTTGTATCAGTATACAAATGACTCCATTTATGATGATAAATACCTTTTAAATATAAGTAGACTGGGTTTCTACTTTTTCATTAACCAGCATGTGTATATAGTGTAGGATATCAGTTTACAATGGGGGCTTATTAGTTTTCTATCGGCAAAGTACATACATGTTTTTGTTTGTTCAGCAAGGGACGGGTAAAAGAAAGTAATGCACACACAGACCGTTGTACATGTGCTTTTATAATAATTGGCTACTTGGACTATATTTATGATTACCCGTCTTTTATAATGGCCCGTTGCCCTCAAGTTCATATCGCCTGCAAAGTAACTGAAAAAAAGTTACGGAAATCTCAAAAATACATTCCTGAGCGTCTCGTTCATTGGCTTGTCATTGACCAATAATATAAAGGGAAAAGAGAAAAAAAAGCTTCGAAAAAAGTGACGTTTACTTTTTTTATTATTATTGTCAGTTTACTTTGTTGGCAAAAGAAACGCTGTTTTGCTTCATCATCTTTTTGCTTTATTTTTTTTTAAAAAAGAAATAATAATAAAAACACGCGACACGGGGAGATGGCGTCTACAAAAGAACAACAAATTAACACTTTATTTGTAGAGCTTAAAAAGAGCTCAGATGAATATGATGACGAACGTAGCTTGGAACTCGTCAATGAACTTCTCAAGTACGACTCCAACAATGAACTCGCACTTCAATGCAAGGTCGTGACCTTGATTCGCTTGGACCGTTATAACGATGCACTTTCCACACTTTCTCGTCAATTGAAGAACACGTCGTTAGATTTGAACTACGAGAAAATATATTGTTATTACCGCACAAACCAGCTATCACAGGCTTTGGAGCTTTTGGCCAGTGCTAAAAAGCAAAATCCAGAGGATCCTTCTTTACTTTATTTGGAAGCACAGTTGGTAAATAGAAAAAATGATGGGAAAGGAGAGCTTTAGGCTCATCATGTTTTATATCTAGTTGTACTCTCAAGGAAAGTTTGAAGAGTCAGTGCGTGTCAACGAAAAGTTGCTTGCTGCTACTCAGGATAGAGAAGCAAGCGAGGTCAAGGTGAATTTGTTGGCAGCACAGGCAGGATTGCTATTCTCTCATCCAGAGGCAAATGAAAGGGTTGAAGTGGGTAAAGGCAATGATCTGTATGAAGTGGCATACAATGCTGCTTCGGTTTATTTGGCTCGTGGAGAAGTAAAGAAGGCCCAGGAACAATTGGAAATTGCTAAAAGTAAGTGGTGAGATAGTAAAGCAAAATAGAGTGCGTACGACTTACACTTAATAAAAGAGCAATGCAATGATAAATCTGCCGGCATGAGTCAAGAGGAACACGAAGAAGAATTGGCAGTCATCTCTACTCAACTTGCCTACACTTATCAATTGCAAGGCCGCACCGAGGAAGCTGTCAAGATCTACAAATCATTAGTAAACTCGAGGTAAAATGCAATGCTATATTACATAAGCAATCCATACTGACAACAATACTGTATTAGTGATGTCACAGTAGCCGCCGTTTCTTCCAACAACATCGTTTCTATTGAGCAGACAAAGGACTTGGACGACGTTGCCCAAAAACTAAAGGCTGCCACCAACAAGGACGCCGACGCCAAACTAAAAAACTATCAAAAACGTGTGATTCTCATGAACGATGCATTATTGCAGCTCTACAGCAGCAAGTACTCTGCATGCCGAGACCAGACCCAAAAACTGATTTCAAAGTATCCTGATAACGAAAGCCTTTATCTCATCTTGGCCAGCACTACTTATCATCAGCACAAGGCTGCCAAGGCAATAGAAGAATTGCAGTCCGTCGCAAAGAAAAACCCTACTTCACTTGCCATTCATTTTGCTACCATTCAGCTCCAGCTTTTGGAATCCCAGCCTGCTGCTGCTTTAACCACGCTGAAGAATTACCTCGACACAGTAAAGGACGATGCGCTTGCTTACAAGCCAGCTATTGTTGCCCTTCTTGTCTGGCTCTATGAACAGACTGGCCAGTCTGAAAAGGCCATTGAAACCTTGGACAAGGCTTCCGAGGTGTGGAAGGGCAGCAAAACCTTTAAGAATACTTCTGCCCCTACTTCTACCATCAAGCAAACCGCTGCTTTCAAGCTCAAGGCCGGTCGTTTCAACGAAGCTGTTAGCGATTACGAACAGCTTGTCAAGGCAGACCCTACCGATGCTCAGGCAATTGCAGGCTTGATTGCTGCTTATGCTGAAGTGGATCCTGTAAAGGCCGAGCAATACGGCAGTGCTTTGCCTGAGGTTGCATTGAATCATCTCGATTTGGATACTTTGGAAAAGATTGTTCCTGGTGTGAAGCGTGGTTATGTAAAGAAGGATCCAAATGCGTGAGTGTTTTTATATATGAAATGGTGGATGTACGGAAAAAAAGAAAAAGCGTATTGACTTTTTTCTTTAGAATTCATGCTAAAAAGCCTAGAAACAAAAAGAAGAGAGCACCTTTAATGCCAAAGAGTTATGACTCTAATGTAAAGCCCGATCCCGAGCGCTGGATTCCCAAACAAGAAAGATCTACCTATCGCGTGAAAGGAAAGAATAAAAAGGCTGCCAACAAGGGACCCCAAGGTGCAGCAGTAGAAGGTGGAGGTATTGGCGGCACAGGCAGCGCCAACATTGGAGGTATAAAGGCCACTCCTGTTGCTGCTGCTGCTGCACCTGTCGAAAAGGCACCAGAAACTCCCACAAAACCTGCTACACAATCATCAAATTCAAAATCAAAGAAGAAGAAGGGAAAGGGAAAAAATAAATGGTAGTTTCATATCTGTTTGTCAATACACACACTATTATAAATATTATATTTTTAAAAAAAAAGTATCTCTTTATTATAATTATATACACACAAAAACGTCTTTTTTTTTTTTCTTGCTTTCCTTCCTAATTCTGAGCCAATTCATCTAAAAATACTTGAGCACCTTCTACAATAAGTTCATGTTCAAATTTATGAATGCGAGTTTCAAGATCGTCCAAAGAATCCTCTTTGTTGATGGGAATCTCACGCTTAAGAATAACAGCACCACGATCAACGTCGGCAATAACCTTGTGCACCATGATGCCTGTATGCTGAATTTCACCCTTTTGATAAGCTTCATAAGCTCGCTCAATAGCATGTGCGCCGTCAAACTGTCCAGGAAGAGCTGGGTGAAGATTCATGACATTGTCATTGAAGAATGAAAGGAATTCGGGAGAGAGAATATGCATAAATCCGGCAAGGATAACAAGGTCGGGTTTGTACTGCTCTTGGATCGATTTGGCAAGGTGGATATCGAAATCTACGCGTGTCTTGTTTTCATCTTTGAATTTCTTGAGCGAAAAGGTCTGAGTGGGAATACCGGCCTTTTTGGCACGCTCAAGACCAAAGGCGTTTTTGCGGTTGGAGATAACCGCACTGATCTTGGCCTTGAGTCTGCCGTCTTGGGTGGCGTCGATCAATGCCTGGAGATTGGTGCCTGAGCCAGAAATAAGAACAACGACAGTTGGAAGAGACATGATTATTGAAAATATGTGTAGAGAGGATATAAAAAAGGTGTCCTGTCAATCATCTCTCATCTGGTTTTTTGAATATGTCGGAATTGTAAAATGTATATGATCATCAGCAAATGCGAAGACTCACAGATTGTGGCTTGTTTATTTTTCAAGATATCTTTCCACATCGCAAAATTCACAAATTCCCCCCCTTTTTTTTTGAGTGATTTTGAAATTATGAGGTGTTACTCAAGCTTTTGCTCAGCAAGAGCCAAGAAACATGTCCTTGTGTGCCTTGTGATACGGCTGAATGAACATTCCGTTCTTATGGCAACATCGGCAAAATCCGTATTTAGGATTTTTGGAAATGATTTTATCCGCAGCAAAATTAGATTTATATATAAAGACCTCTCTCTCCCTCTTTCCTATTATTAAATTATTGTATTTTGCAAAAATAAAAACTCAAACATGACTCTCCTCTCGTCACTTCAGCGCTCTCCTACCATTCAGCCAATCGTTTGCTACCATTTTTGTCCAAAATGCGGTGTTGATGTCTCTCAATTTTCTCATGAAGATGGCTGCCCTCAATCTTAATGGATTATTTATCATTGATTGATCATGTATATCATTATTTTATATCCTTTTTGTAAATATATGTGTAAATACAACTTAGACTTTTTTAACCAATAAAAACGAATTACTTCACGTGATTTGAAAATGATGACGTATCCCGTTTTAATTTTTTTTTAATTTTAAATGTTAAAAAACTATAAAATACCTTTCTATTCCTGCAATTGAAGGGGCGAATAAAAGCCACCTTTTTAGAATTAACTCGACTTTCCTTTTAATATGACCACAAGGTAAATAATAATAGCCAGTCTAATAATAAACAAAAAAAACAAAAAAAAAGTGCTTTTATTTATTTGTTATTTATTACTTTCCCATAATCCCTTTTCCCTCATAAATTACAATTATATCATAATGGTAGACTTGATCGGTTGGTCCTATTACTGGATACGGGGTCTACTACAGCGGTTCGTCGTACAGCAGCCCAACAACTGGGCGAAATTCAAAAACAACATCCAGGAGAACTTTATAACCTGCTTTCTAGAGTAAATACCGCAAAACAACATAACCTTTTGTTTACTTGATTTGATACTCAGCAATATAAATAGGTTGTCGTCCACTTGAGAAGTAAAGCATGGGATACACGCTGGGCGGCTGGTCAAGCACTGGAAGCAATTGCCTCCAACGTACCAGAGTGGGATCCCTCTCCTGACTCAGCAGACAGCACAGAAGATGATGACCAAGACAGCCATAAGCTACGCTTCAACCAATTCGACTTGGCCTCTGTCCTTCAACACGGAAAACTGTTGCTTGGATCAGCCGGTAAAGAATACGATATTGACTTTTCAGACATGTCTCCTCAAGAACGATTGGAGCTTCAGAGACGCAATCTGAAAGAACGCTTAGGTCTTGGAAGTCAATTCATGGATGGTAAAAAAGAAAAAGAAAGAAGTTGTCCATTTATATTCAATTTAAAAAACTTGTATAGTTGACTTGGTGAATGATGCCGATTTGGAAGCAAACACAAAGCAAAAAGTAACCGTAAAAACAAACAGTCCATCACCATCACCCTCCACATCTACACAAATGGCACCACCAGCACCAGTGACTCCCGCAGTGGCAGAGATCAATACGGCTGGTATGTCAGCACGTGAACGTAATCAATTGAAACGTAAAATGAGATTGGACTCCAAAATGAAGAATAAGAAAGAAAAGTAAGCTAGTGAACAGCAACCCACTTTTTTATCATGTTAAACAAAGCACTTTTTTTTTAGAGTACGTGTGATGGACTTGCAAAGTAAACCAGAGCCTACACCTCAACCTATTAAGGTCGAATCCAAAGAAGGTAACCCCCCACAAAGCTGGCCATAGTGATAAGAAAGGCTCAATGCTTTCTTTATATAGAATTCGAATTCACTGCTCAGCCCCAATCCAATAAGTTTGTCGTAGAGGCAAAGAAACCAGCTGCATCAACAGACAATTTCGATAAACCCTCACGCGACTGGCCTTTCAAGATGGCCTGTGAACACTTGTGTATGGATCTGTTCGATCCAGCGTGGGAAATTAGACATGGCGCCGGAATCGGTCTTCGTAGTATCCTAAAGGTGCATGGTAATGGTGCTGGTAAAAGAGGTAATGTAATCTATTTGATACTCTTTTTTTTTCCCCTTTATAGATGCCAAAATACACAATATAGAATCCAATAAAACAAATAAACTAATATAAACATTTTTAAACCCTTTTTTTTTTTCCTCTCTTTTTTTACGTGAATTCATATTACATAGTTGGTGGAGCTAGCAAAAACGTAGAATTACATAATGCTTGGTTAGAAGATGTGGCCATTCGACTTTTATGTGTGTTTGCTTTGGATCGATTTGCAGATTTTGTATCAGACCAAGTTGTGTGTCCCGTTAGAGAAACATGTTCACAAACTCTTGGCGCTGTGCTTCAGTACATGACATCCGAATCAGTAGCAAAAGTCCATGAAAATCTACTGAAATTAATCAACCAAGAGGACCCTTCCTTTCAAGAAAAATCTATTTGGGAAGTACGACATGCTGGTTTACTTGGCTTGAAATATACTGTCGCCGTCAGAAAAGATCTTGTCGAGATGCTGGTGGAAGGTACAACGGGCGCTGTTATTCTTGGCTTGCGCGATAGTGACGATGATGTGCGGGCTGTCAGTGCCGCTACCTTGCTGCCTATTACTGCCGAATTCGTTCGTATGAGTTCACGGGATCGTGTGCGTGATGTAATCACGACCTTGTGGGATTGTCTGATTGATTTGAAGGACGATTTGACCGCTTCTACAGGCGCTGTGATGGATTTAATTGCAAAGATGTTTGAACAGCCTGGTGTGATGGATATTGTGCGTAGTGGCCATAGCCTTGGTGAATTGGTCCCCCGTTTGCACCCCTTTTTCAGACATACCATCGCCGGCGTCCGTATTGCCGTTTTAAACACGCTCCTGACCTTCTTGGAATGCGGTACTTCATCAGAGTGGGTGGATGAACGTGTCTATAGATTGGTATTTCAAAACTTGATTGTCGAAGAAAAAGAAAACATTCTCGAAAAGACCCTGGGCGTGTGGAAAGATCTCACTATTGGTGGCAAGGTTGATATTCAGCTAGTATTACAGGGAACCCAGAATTGGCTGGGCAGTTGGTTTGAAATTACAATGACACCTATTGGTCAACCTTTGGATGTCAACACTTACTTTTATAAGCCTGCCGGTGTATTCAGCTTGGGTGGTGCTTTACTGGATAATGGGAAAAAATCAATCATCAAGAAACCAGGTACAATCGGCTCAGGCGCTGTACGTGCAGGAATCGAGAATAATGAAGAGCAGGGCCATAATCTCGATGCTGGCATGATTGCCCAGGATCTGTCTTTGATTACAACTGAGCAGGTTATGCGTTGTCGTATTGCCTGTACCACCGCCTTGGGTATGGCAATGAGTACCTGGCCTGACGACTCTATGGAATTGTCTTACCGTGACGTATTATTAACACTTTTGAGCTCTCAATGGGCTTTGAAACGACAACTAGGCGCCATGGCCGTCGAAGAATGGGCAAAGGCTGTCCTGAAAGCCAGATACAATGCTGACTGTATCAGCCATGCTCCACCTGAAGCCATTCTGGCCACGACACACAACTTCCCAAAGTCACTCTCTGATGCTATGATCAGTAATTTAGAAAATGCTGTCACAAACACCACCAGCTTTTATTTTGAACTCGTCCATGTCTTGAAGCGTATTCGAGGCGAATGCCAGAACTTATTAAATGCATTTATAGAGGCCAAAGTGCCTCCTTCTGCCATCCCCTCTTTGCCTGCGCTTGTTCCAGGTGAGGCATTACCTGAACAGGGTCCTCTCTTCACAATTGAAACCGCTACTGCCATTGTAGGCGATACATTCGAAACACTATTGGGCCAACTACCACGTGGCAAAGGAAGAGCCGCTTTAATCAACACATTAGATGAACGCCAAAGACGTGTGGTCGCTTCGATTGGCTATTTTGAAGACTTGAAACAAAAAATCGAAATCAATGTTTATGCCAGTACCGCAGGTGCTGTTGTCGAATTGGGCATCTTACCTGGCAAACTTAACCCCGTCATTCGTAGTGTGATGAATAGTATCAAGTTTGAAGAAAATCTTGAATTGCAGAAACGTTCAGCAGCCACCTTGGCCGATCTTATTGCGCTGTGTGTTAGATCTACTAACCGCACCAATCCGAATGATCAGGTTGTACGTAATCTATGCGTCTTTGTATGCTCTGACAGTACCGTGACGCCTCTTTTGGAGGAAAACCAAACAAAGCCAGGTATTTTATCTATCCAAAAAGTGGATGCCGGTAAGGGCGCAGCCAAGGAATCTGTCTCTCCTGAACAAAAGGATACCCAATTGATGAAGCGAGGTGCGGAAATCACGCTACGTGAATTATGCGACCAGTTTGGCGATAAGGTCTTCCAGATTGTGCCTAAACTGAAACAGTCTATTAGTCAAAAGGTGATGGAGGTGTTCCCTCTTTCAAATGGTGTAAACGGTGTAGATGAATCCGATAATCTGATTAGCTCCAACTTTTCGCTGGGACAAGAAGTAATAGATTCTCTTACTGTATTAACGACTATTGTACCTTATCTTTCTGAGGGTCTTTGGGATGAGGTAAGTGCGATTGTTCCTCACATATGTCGCGCCCTTCAGTCCTGCTATGCCGTGATTCGTAATGTCAGTGCACGCTGTCTCGCCACCATTGCCAACGTTATTACTGCGAAGACTATGCATTTAATTGTAGATAATGTGCTCCCTCAACTCAGTAACCCTCACAATTCATTCCATCGCCAAGGTGCTTCCGAACTTGTTTATCATCTGGTACAGCTACTAGACACCAAGATTTTACCCTATACCATTTTCTTAATTGTTCCCATCTTGGGTCGTATGAGTGATACGGATGAAGCTGTGCGCTTGGTATGTACCAATTGTTTTGCTCTTTTGATCAAGTTGGTGCCTTTGGAGGCAGGTATTCCCGATCCTCCAGGTATGTCTGCCGAAATGCTAACACATCGTGATGAGGAACGTCGCTTCTTATCTCAGCTAGTGGATAGTTCCAAAGTGGAAAACTACGAAATCCCTGTCAAAATCAATGCAGAGCTTCGAAAATACCAGCAGGAAGGTGTCAACTGGCTTGCATTCCTTAATAAGTTCCATTTACATGGTATCCTTTGTGATGGTAGGTCTTTATATAGACATATAGTATTGCATCTGGTTATTGATCGAATACATTGCTTTTTTTAGACATGGGTTTAGGAAAAACATTGCAGTCTATTTGTATTCTTGCTGGTGATAATTATAAACGTGCTCAAAAGTTTGAAGAAACGAAATCACCGGAATGGGCAGCTTGTCCCTCGCTTGTTATTTGTCCCCCTACTTTGACGGGCCATTGGTATCATGAAATACTAAATTATTCCGAGAATCTCAAACCACTCCTCTATACTGGTGGTCCTGCTGAACGAAAGAGGTAATTACTGGATGATGATGATGATTCTAAATCCAGACATGTTAATGATTATGACTTAACTTAGATTACGCTCTTCTATTATGAAGCATGATGTTATTATCATGTCGTACGATATCATTCGCAATGACATTGATGAGCTTTCTACTATCCATTGGAACTATTGTATTCTTGATGAAGGTCATATCATCAAAAATGGAAAAACAAAGATTACAAAAGCAATTAAAACCGTAAAGTCGAACCATCGTCTTATTTTATCCGGTACTCCTATTCAGGTAAGAACGAGAGAAAAAAATCCTACCTCTCTACTTTTAATCTCATAAATTTACATTTTTAGAACAATGTACTTGAATTATGGTCACTTTTTGACTTCTTAATGCCCGGTTTCCTTGGTTCTGAAAAAATATTTAATGAAAGATTTGGTAAACCCATTCTTGCAAGTAGAGACAGTAAAAGTTCTTCTAAAGAGCAGGAGGCGGGTGCACTTGCACTGGAAGCATTACATAAGCAAGTTCTTCCTTTCTTGCTACGTCGCTTGAAAGAAGATGTGTTACATGATCTGCCACCCAAGATTATACAGGATTATTATTGCGAACTTAGCGACTTACAGGTAAAGTGACAAACATCTTTTGGAGGGGGTGCAATTCTAACGACTGATTTTATACATTATAGAAAACATTATATGATGAATTTGCAAAATCACAAGTTAAAAGTTCAGTGGAACAAGACCTCGGTACTGAAAATAGTGGCAAGGGCGCAACCCACATATTCCAGGCCCTTCAATATCTACGTAGATTATGTAACCATCCATTGCTTGTGACAAACGATAAATATCCAAACTATGCAAAGGTTCAAAACTTTTTACAAAAGACAAATACATCCTTGCATGATATTGCAAACGCACCTAAGTTACTTGCCTTAAAGTAAGCAATTAAAAACAAAGAAAGGACCGATTTATAGAAATAATCTCAATACTTATTCATTTCAATTTAGACAGCTATTAGGTGAGTGTGGCATTGGTGTCACTAATACAGAATCCGAATCCGATCCAGCCGCGATGGCCGTCGGTGCTGTAAGCCAACATCGTGCATTAATCTTTTGTCAACTAAAGCCAATGTTGGATATTATTGAAAACGATTTATTTAAAAGGCTGATGCCCACAGTCAGTTATTTACGAATGGATGGCTCTGTAGATTCTAATAAGCGTCATGATATGGTTCAAAAATTCAATGCCGACCCTTCCATCGATGTTTTATTACTTACAACACATGTTGGTGGTCTTGGTCTTAATTTGACAGGTGCTGATACTGTTATTTTTGTCGAGCATGATTGGAATCCTATGAAAGATCTACAGGCTATGGATCGTGCCCACCGTATTGGACAAAAGAAGGTGGTGAATGTATATAGATTAATTACCCGTGGTACACTTGAAGAGAAAATCATGGGTTTACAAAAATTCAAGCTCAACATTGCAAATACTGTTGTTAATCAACAAAACTCTGGATTACACAGCATGGATACAGATCAAATTCTCGACCTATTCAGTGTCAGCAATGGCAAGGAGAAGGATACCACTAAAAAGAAACCAAAGGCAGATGATTCTGCCGAAGGGTTGGGTCAGGCAAAGGCTGTTTTGGAGAATTTAGAGAATCTTTGGGACGAAAAAGATTACGAAGAGGAGTATAACATTGATAGCTTTATTAATAGTCTAAATTAAAAAAAAAAAACCTTATACATACACAAACACATATAGTTATTTATCAGCTTGATTATCATACTTTCCCTTTGCTCTCTCTTCTCTCCTCTTGTTCTTCCTATTTTTCACATAAATATTAGCATCATTTCTGAATCCTGAGAGATAAAATAAATGTAATAAAAAAATCAATGATTCAACGTAATCCTATTGAATATGATGCCTTTCATTCGCTTTGAACTAGAGTTCAAAACTGATAATTTATCAACACTCCTGACTGAAAATACTCTAAATAAATAGTGTTTTATTTAAAAATAATAGAATGGCAGATAAGCATAACATGGTGATATATTATCATATAAAATGAATGTATTATAATAAAGAACTGGATCTATTGGTGAATTTAAGTCGGTATGGTCCTGGAGCAACGATAATACCAGCGTTCTCCATTGTATGAAGATCAGGGTAGACCTTATTACCCTTAGAGTCACTAATAGGTTCAATAGTACATCTTCCAAAGAGCTGGACAAACACACAGAATAGTTCAACTTCAGCCTACAAAGCAAATGAAGAAACAATAGGGCATTAATATAAAGCAATTCATAAAAAGAAATAAAAAACGTTACCATATATATACCAGGACAAATACGTCTTCCCCAGCCAAAGTTATAATGATCTCTTTCAGTGATTCTTCCATTTGCAGAGGAAGTCATTGTCTTTGTGTTATCCATGAATCTCTCGGGCATGAATTTATCAGAGTTTTTATATACACTTTCGTTGAAATGCAATGATTCCATTGTAGTCACAACAGTGGTTCCTTCAGGAATAAAGTAACCATTCACCTCTACATCTTTTGAAATAATATGTGGTGCACCGAACGAAGTAGGAGGACGGAATCTCAAACATTCTTTGATAGTTGATATTAAGTAAGGCAATGTATCTCTATCATCGAAAGAGGGTGCTCTTCCGTTTTTCTTGATAAAACCATCAATCTCCTCTTGCATCTTGGTCTGAACCTCTGGGTGATTACATAAAATAGCAAATGACCATCCCAACGAAGTTTCTGTACTATCTTGACCAGCTCCCATAATATCAGCTAGTTATTTATTATACATATTAAATGAATATGTAACCTTTATACGAATATCCAAGAAAAAAAAACACTTACATAGAAGAATGATCTTGTCCATTTCGTCCAAGTTGGATGCTTCGTCATTTAAGGTTTTCATGATGTTGATCTCGTTTTTCTGTACAGCTTGAGAGATAAGTTTTCTAATGATAACATCTCTAGTATTAACAAAATGATCCCTCATTGTACTTTCAAGACCAGAGAATCTATCAAAAACGGATAGAATAGGAAGATATGTCGAGATATCCTTTTCAATACCACCAAAATAAATATTGCGTTTAAGCATGGTAATGATTTCGTGTAACTCGGGATCATCCAAGGACTCGTAACGCTTTCCAATAGTAATATCAAAAATGATGTTTAAAGTGGTAAGTTGAAGATAGCCGGTAGGATTTACTTGTCCTTGTTTTGTAGTATCATTCATCAATCGTTTGACTAAATCAGTAGCCTCAAATTCAATGTTTCTCATGTACTGATTAACCATTTTTGGAGCGAGGACAGAGAGCACTTTTTTTTTTTAATAATAATTCAAATTAGATGTTAATATTATAAATAAGGGCACAAATATCTGATAATAATTTTCTTACTTGCTTCCCTTCCAGTCTTCCATTGCTGATTGTTACTAAAAATAACACCTCTTTTAAAGTATTTGAGTAACAGCGAAAACAAAACAAAAAAAGGCCCATTCATTTTACCTTCCGCCATGACTGTACAGAGAAGTGTACAAGGAAACGGGGCGTGCTGAGGAATAGGCACCTTTCTGAACGAAAAGTTCATGAGCCAAATAAGGGTCACTAATACTGATCCAAGTCTGAGCACCCATTCTTAACTCAATGATAGGACCGTATTCGGTATGCCACTTGGCAATTTGACGGCTTGGAAGGGGCCCTAATACGAACAAGTGGCCTAGTTATATCAATCATTAGAGAAATGAATCACCAAAATAAAATATGTATTCGTAGTTACCAACATAGGGATAGCAAGAGCTAGGTACAGGAATCTTTTTCAGACCTTTGTGCTCCTTCTTCTTTAAAACCAATGATAATGTCGAGTAAACAAGACAAGCAGCAGCAGTAATACCGATAACAGATGAAATATTTTCACGATTGAGCTTTAATTTAGATAAATCCATTTTTTTTATTGCTTAAAAACGAAAAGAAAAAAGAAAAAAAGAGTAGGGAAGGGAGAGAAGGTAAGGAAACTGTAAGATATTAAAACATTTTCACTCTTGATTTTATATTTTTCAGTTGATGCTCAGATGCCAATGTCCTACCTTATTAAAAGACAGCCCAAAACATCAAAATGTATCTTTATTAATAACGGTCTTTATAATCTTCATTTATATGATTAGTGCGAGAATAAATAAAGAATAAAATAAACATTAAGAAATGCAATTTTAATAACGAGATTCAGTACCTCAATACAAGCAGAACAAAGAAAAAAAAAATTTTTTAACTAGATGTCGAAAATGTATTACAACATTAAAGTTATTTTTACTTCTCTGCTTCGTGGAACACAATGTCCATAGCGAGACAATGTAATTTTTTAAGGCATTCTGTTACAAATGTTCGATAAACTTTTATTTCAATGTCGTACTTATTTAAATCAGAAATATCATATAATAAACCTAAATTATATCATAACAGTTCTATAGTTATATTAAGAATCAAATTCTAATTGACCATATGTTCTAAATGTATTCCAGTTGTAGAAATATAAATAAAAACTTATGGCTCAAACTTAATAATACTCGATTCCTCGACAACTGCAAATGGACCAAGCTAGTAAATTGGTTTTAAAAAAATATTATTAACATGTGATACAGTGCAATTCCAACTTATCGAGGTATGTAGAGTACTGTATCTTCCTGTGGTAGGAGTAAAACATGAAATGAAAGAAAATATCACCTTAGAAAATATCTGATCTAGTTAGGATTTAACAGCTCGAGCCATTCTGAAGAAATTTTAATAAACAATGCTTGACCATTTCTTTTTTGAAGATATATCCTTTGGCAATGATAATATATTTCTTTCTAGATAGTAATGAAAAAAATAAGACTTAAAACAAAGCTATGTTACATCTTTTTTTTTTGTAAA
>VCJC01003235.1:38472-52714 GCA_024140195.1 Backusella luteola | reverse complement strand
AGAAAAAAAAAAAAAAAAAAAAAAAAAAAAAAAAACTAAGTGTCTTGGATGACCTGACTAATTTGGCGTATCAATGACTCTTAACAAATTCAGAAACTAAAATTATTGAAAATTTATAAAATACAATTGAACACACATTTGTAACCACTCCAGGTATAAAAAGAATATTCAAAACACTAAATAAAATCTTCGTATAGAGATGATATAGCTTCCTCTCATAATATATCTACAAAACCTACACTTAGTAGACAAGCTTCCATAATAATGAGGCGTTGATAATCCTTTAAACTGCGCATTTTGTGACCACAAAGCAGATGTATTCTCGGATAAAAAGAAAATGGGGATACTCATTTTTATTTTAACACTTTTTAGAAAAGTTGTGCATAAATATAGCTTTAAATTCCAATTCGACTACTTTTGTGTAAGATTAACTTTTTATTTATAATATTAAAGATTTTCAGCGATGATTTGCCTAGTAATTAACTAGTATTGTTTTGAATAGCCATGGCTATAAAAACATATATAATGGTATGACTATATTAAAGTATAAAAGTCAGTTTTAGAAATTCAATTTGAGAAAGATCCGCCCTGTCTTGCATGACCTCAATGGTTAACAATATGCACTTTCAATGACATAATATAATGTATTACATTTTTTAACGCAAAATAAAACCAGTAAAATAAAGGGATCATTGAATTATTGGTATGTTATTATTAGTAGTGAAAATGTTTTAGGTTTATTTGACGACCACTTTAAGTGAATATGGCTCAACAAGAAAACGAAAAAATAACCTTGTAACCTGAAGCCAAAAATAGACTGAAGTTCTGCCAAAAATTCAAAAGGAAATTTATTGAGAGGTGAAAGAAAAAGAGCATATTTAGTTTCCAGATTGTGAAAAAATCCATCAAAATGTATTTCAAGCATGGCTACAAGTTTACACCAAGTTGATCTTTTATGCTGTAGTGGCCGCACCTAAAAAAGGATATAGCAAGTCACGTCCAATGACGTGGGTCGAGATTTTTTTAGTGAGGACTTTCTTTTTCTTTATTTTTCAAATAGTCTTGTTTTTTCTAGTCCCCCACCTTTAATTTATATAACAAAACAGTTCAAAATGGCTGCCATTCTTGAAAAGATCGCAAAGTACGCTATTCCCCTTGGTCTTGCCGTTGGTGGTGCCCAGTCTGCTATGTACGATGGTAAGCTTCTATTGTCAGCATTTTTTTATTGATATTCTGACGTTTTTTTTCCTCTTAACTTTTTCTGTCTTCGGCGGGGGTTGGCAGTCCAGGGTGGTTACCGCGCAGTTATCTTTGATCGTATTCAGGGTGTCAAGCCCAGCTCTGTTGGTGAAGGTACTCACTTTTTGGTACCCTGGCTCCAACGCGCCGTTCTTTTTGATGTTCGTACCAAGCCCCGTAACATTTCTACCACCACCGGTTCCAAGGATATGCAGATGGTCAGTTTGACCTTGCGTGTCCTTCACCGTCCCGAAATCAAGACCTTGTCCTCTATATATCAGAACTTGGGTGAGGATTACGATGAGAGAGTCTTGCCTTCCATTGGTAACGAAGTCTTGAAGTCCGTCGTTGCTCAGTTTGACGCATCAGAGTTGATTACCCAGCGTGAGGTTGTATCAGCAAAGATTCGTGAAGAGCTGTACAAGCGTGCCAGAGAATTCAACATTGCATTGGAAGATGTCTCTATTGTAAGTTTATCTTGGTCTTTTCTATCAATTGAGGATATGAAATACGAAGAGAAAGAAAACGGATCGAAAAAAAACGGGAAGAGTTAAAGGAGAGAGAGGAAGGAAGGAATTATAATAGGCGAAGGACTCTATAACTCACAATCCTTTTTTTTTTCTTTATATATAGACCCACATGACTTTCGGTAAAGAATTCACAAACGCTGTCGAACAGAAGCAGATTGCTCAACAGGAAGCCGAGCGTGCCAAGTTCATTGTCGAACGTGCTGAACAAGAGAAGCAAGCCTCTATTATCCGTGCCGAGGGTGACTCTCAAGCCGCCGAAATGATTTCTTCAGCACTCTCAAAGGCTGGTGATGGTTTAATTGCATTCAGAAAGATCGAAGCATCAAAGGAAATCGCACAGACATTATCCCAGGCTCGCAACGTCACTTACTTGCCTAGCAACCACCAAGGTGGTGGATCCAACATGCTCCTCAACATTGGCAGCGCTTAAAAATATATATATATGTGTAGATCAATTTAAAAATAAAATAAAAGTTAAACAACATTTATGTTATACATGTATTTATATATTAAACATAGACGGACAAGTAAACAAATAACGGTATATATATTAATCGAGATGTTTATTATTATAATTATAATTAAAAGATAAAGTAAAATGGTATTATGCTTTGCTAGGTAATGTAGCCTATAGAAAAGTGCTAAAAACCAAGAGCTGCCTTAATGCGAGCAAAGAGTCCTTCAGGACGAGGACATTCGCAGATCTGTTCTTTAGGTACACCAGCCAAAGCGGACTCAACATGCATGCCACAACCTATAATTATATGTTAACAAAGTGAAATACACGGATCATCAAGTATAGTTCTTACCAGCCCAGGTTTCTTTTTGACAATTTGAGCAAGTAGTTCTGTAGCACATATTATTTTTGTTTGTATAAAAATAAAAGTTTTTTTTTTTGAAAAAATAATTTATAAAAAAGGAGAGTAGCGGAGTGCGATTTATTACGAAATATTACGTGGCAAATGCACTGTGATTGGATCCTTCTCTATCATAGCAAAACAGGTCCAGCAAAAGAGTTGGATGCTTTACTGGTTTTTTAGTTCAAATTTGCGCACGCAAAAAAAATTGAAAGTGTGCAAACATTTTTTTTTCCATGCGCAAATTTGAACAAGTATGCCAATATTCGATTCAGTTTAAACACAGCATGTAATTTGTAAAATAGCAAAGTTGAACAGACAATCAAAATAAAAAATAATGATTTTCGACTTGCACATGTGTTTATCTACTCTTTAATGCTTAGTTACAGGCGCCACGCATCGTACATCTGAAAGCCCAGGAATGACATTTCATATTTCCAATGCTGAATATAAGTATGTAGATACTATATAGTTGATTTCGTGACATTATTAATATTTATTGATAAAGAATTCGATCTGGCATGAATTGGGGTAACCAGATCGAATTAAGAAAGAGAGAAGCTGCAAACATCCAGCACGTATATGACTTAATTCCTTCTCCGAAAAGTGCTGATTGGCAAGTCATTGCAACATCCAGAACTCATAACAGGTAAATATTATAATAAAGATTATTTTTGTATTTTTTCCTTGCACGCAGTTTACTCACTATATATTACATAAGTATATTTAAATTTATGAAAGGATACAGACATAGTGAGGCCAAAGGATACCAATATTCAAGTAGACAGATGGCGCTCAGTTTCATTTCCAATGTTGTTACCAACAAGTCTAAAACACAAGAGCCATTCAAACTTGCCCATACATCAAACCGAAAGCTCAGACAACAGATGAAAAGACAGCATACAAGAGAAAATGGTATTATGAACGAGAACACACAACGAACAATTGTAGCATACGGAAATGGAAGTATCGTCGGCACAATGGGGCGCAACTCCCCAATTCCAGCCAAGGTAACTTACTCACTTAACGACCCGAATTTGGACATAACCAATGTATTCTCTTATTTTTTCATAACAGAAGTCGCTGCAAGCGATTGTACAACAGTCCCTTGTGATTTTAATCGATGAATTCAGGACTTCTATTTCCTGTTCCACATGCCACCCCGAGCTCGAGAAAGAATACAGAGATGAAGATTACATTTGTAGCCACAAGTAAATGCATGAAATTACTGATATAATTACAGCGACTACTTATATTTTTTTCAAAAGGAAAAAAAAAAAGACAAGAGAAAAAAGAGTGAATGGTGTTAAAGAAAATCATAAAACGATGAAGTGTGTAGATGAGGATGGTACTACAATATGCAGAGCATTACTATGTGCAGAAAAAAATATAATCAACGGTAAGCCGGCCAAAAATAAAATAAAATACACATATATCCTAATTCATTTGAATTCATTTAGAACGCCCAAATCTCAATTACCCTTTGTAATTGTGCAAGACTTGCTCAGATGGTAACGGTAAATTTAGGGTAAATACTTTTATCATATAAACAATGTTCGCTATTTTTCAGAATTCATAACTGAATTTTTCCATTGAAATAGGTGGGGAACCGAGATGTCAATGCAGCTTTGAACATGCGAAAAATCTTGATTGTGTATATTGCCAGTGGTAATAATATCAATTCAAGGCCACCTTCCATGTCTCGAAGTCTGTAAACATATGTACGATGCTGTTTGTCAAGCGTCATCCAGTACTTTATTGTACCTATTTGAAGTAAGTTTTTTTTTCCCTGACCCATATTTTAAAAATCACGTGCCAACCTCAACTACACGAATTTTACGAAACCTCCTGCTAAATACGGCTGGCCGCACACGATTATGTAACATGCTGGAATTCACTTTTTTAAAGAAATCTTAATTTGTTGAGTTAGCGTGTGAATTTATTATGATTCTATTCTCTCACTTGTCATCTTTTTAATTTAATATAGAGTGATTATCATACTACATAAGCCATTTTAAAACTCAATGTAATCGAGGGTGTCATTCCATTTGATATCATTCATTTATAACGTGTATAATATATTAAGAACAAGAATAGTAGTCGTTTTTTATTTATTTTTTTATTTACCCTTTTTTATTGCAGCAAAATAAAACAATAGAATGTAAACGTTAGTATCATTATTTTAAAGTTTTATTAAAAATAGCGATGATACCATTGATCTATCATTATATGCTACTTTCCCAGGCACATGAGCGGTTTTATTATTATTACAAAAAAGAAAATGCGTTTCCATTTGGAGTATTCTTAAATTGCCACCTGCTTCTCTTTATAGTTGTTGAGTGGCTGGCAGAGCTTTGTATTTAAATGGTATAATTAAATTTTAATGGGAGCCGATGACGGTAAGTGGAAATATATCCTATTAGTTGTCTCTTCCCGCTTCTACACTTCTTCTTCCTTGAATGCGATATATGCCTTCTGATAAAATTAGTAATAAATATACAAATACTATCGTCTTTTTGATTTTTGTATTAATTAAAGATATCACTTGCGGGGGGGTTTCTTCAAACAGCAAAACCAAGAGAAGAACATAACAGTTTACTTATTCCTTCAACATTAAAGCATTGGCTTGTTAAAATAATTGTATGGATATGATTTTCGTAAGGATATGTATATATACATGTACTCATCAAGTGATGATTTACATAAGCAAGTCTAAAAAGTGGTATCTACTCTAAAGCAAAGCAAACACATGAATGAAAGTATTCAACCCTCTTTGTTTTAAAGTTGTCTTTGATTCATACGCTTGCATAAAGAAAATGGAATAATAGAAGTATATTTTCACATGAAAACATTCATTAGGGGGATTCAAATATCTAGAAAATTGCAAATCCTAGAACCTAAAAAAAAAAACTGACCCAAAAAAAAGCCTAGAGAATTGTCCTAGAAAAAATAAAAGTTCTCTAGGTTCAATTTTCTTAATAGGAAAAAACTGGGTTTGAATTTACGCGGATTTTACGAAACTGTAAAAGAAACGCCGTACATTATCACGTGTAAATGCAACACTTTAAACAATTTGATTGGATAAATCGGAGCTGGCGAATAAAAAGATTTTTTTTTTATATATATTTTTATTTTATTTTATTTGCTAATAAAAAAATACATTACAAATGACAAGCTGGATTATATTTATATTTATTATATACAAACATACATCATCACCCACGTATGCTGGTTTTGATGCTGTTATTCTTTTTTTTTTCTTTTTCAAACTATCGGTTTTTTTTAGGTTTTGCTTTTTTATATATATATAAGTTTTTTTTTTGGTTGTTTAGAAACATTTAATATTTGTTTCGGGAAAAGTTTCAAGAGTGTGACCCTTCTTTCCCGGACAGAGAGGCCAAAAGGACAGAGGGAAAAGAGTGTGGAGATTTAAAGCCCCATATCCTGTAATTCGGTGATCAACGTCTTTGTTTTCTCATCAACAATGTGGTCCTCCAAAGCCTTTTTTAACTTTTCTGCTATGTCAGCTGCTTTGGCAATATTTTCTAGCTTTTGTTTTCTCGCCCTCGCATACCAAGAGAGTCTCTTATTCTCGCTGTCAGCGCTGCTATGTCTGAAGGATGCAAAAAAATCTTCTTTTATGGGAGAGGTGGGCTTACTGCTAGAGTTAGAGTAAGAGCGTTTGTGATGGGCAAAATCAGATGATTTGGAACGAGTGTGTATGGGTACGATATGATGACTTGAAGAAGAGCTCTTTCTTATATGACTTCCTTGCTGTTGATGGTGGGTTCTGCGCAGTAATTTGTCAAGTGTCTGAGCATGTTTCATTGGGTCAGAATATATTTCTCTTGGTGCGGTTGCCGTGGGTGATGTACAGATGATTTGTTGTTCTTCGCTATTATGATGATGATAATGACAATTATTATTAGAGATAACTTGCTCCAGTGACGACGTTAATTGGCTACTAAATATCATATCCAACATGGGCGTCTCTTGAGGCGAGGGTGGCGGTGCGTGAAGTGGGAGCATTGTGTAGTCAAACTCTTCTTCCTCACTGGAGCATTCTGACAAGCGGTCTAAACACCTGCTTCCACCGTAGAGATCTTCCATATTGTTGTAATCAAACAACGCATTCGTAGTTTTGTTGTTGGTGCTTATGTAAAATAGCTCATCGTTGGTTTCCACTGATTCGCAAAGTACTGAATTCATAATTATGCGTGTATGTTTGTGTTTTTTATTTTTATTAATGTTATTATTTACGATGGTTGTATTAGGTGTATGCTAGTATTATAAAAAGTAAGTGAAAAAGAAGATGAAAAATAAATTAACCAAGGGAAATCCCCTTTTTAAAATGTGATTTTTTTTTCTTGATTTCTCCACGTGATTTTTTTTCTTTTTTCTTTTTCGATTGTCCATTGAATATATTAATAAAAGGCTTTATTGGTTTATTAAAAAGAAGCTAAGCAAATGAGAAATTGTCGATTCTCTGGTGATAAGGAGGAGGAGACGACGAAGATAGGATGAATGGTTCAAGTAGATTTGACTCATCATTGTCGGATACGTTAAGTTTACTAACAACAGGACTCGGTTCATATTCTTCGTTGGATGGAAAAGTTTTTGTGGAAATATGCTCGTCCGATAATACACAGTTGTCAGATCCTACTAAAGCGGTTTGGCGTTCTGAGTTATCAATTTTGCGGGGTGGTGGAAGTGGTGGCGGGAACGGTGATATTTTTAATTGTGTTTGCTCCTCCAATCTACCTTTGCTGTTTCCACCACCTTCTTTCCTCAAGTTTTTTGCTGGTTTTGTCTTTTTAAATATGTTGTTAGCTAATGAATAAATTTCATCTTTTTTTGTGTTCAAAAAAATGGATTTGCGCGCATCAGACTTCTTTTCATGTTGCTTTGCGCTGTTGCTGTTGTTGTTGCCGAATTTAAAAAAGAGGCTTGATTTCCCAAATGCAGTGGTTGCAGACTTTGAAGTGGCAGTAGTTATTGAAGAAGATGATGAACAAGTTGACGACATGTTTCTTTCTCTTCCTTTTAGATCTATAGAGTCCCTCGTATAAGTATAAAGATCATTTTCTGAATAATGACTCGCCATTGAAATGATTAGTGGTTCCTGATTATCGATTTGTAACTTTGATTCAGAGTCATGATAGGAATGATTTCTTTGTAATTGCTCTTCAGCTAAACTAGATACAAGAGAAGGCCCTCTAGATAAAGATAAATGTCTTTTTCGTAATCCTATACTTGGAGAAAGGTCACTGCTGATTTGGTCCGAGGAAAAAAATGGAGAGGATACACTTGAACTATCATCAGTCAACACAGTTTGATCATTTAATTCATTGGATAACTCGAATGGCGGTGGCTTGCTTGGATCGGATTCTGACAGCTCTGGACTAGAATAGCCACGTGCGCTAAGGTGGTTAATTCCAGGAGAAAATGGGTTAGGAGTCGAAAAATGATTGATTTGGCAATTTATGATTTCTGGTTCATCTTCATTTATAGATTCCGTTCCGCATGCAGATAAAGAATGTGGCTGTAACAAAGCATTTGAACATTCATCTTTCTCAAGTATTTTAGCTGCATCTGGCATTTGTTTCTTTTTAGCTGCATTATTAGTAATAGAAATGGTATTCTGAACCGAGTCGCTTCGCTTTAGCAGTATATCCTGTTGCTGCGTTTCTGGTGAGCTGGGTTTAGGAACTCGCAAACCAAACACACCTCCCTTCCCTGTACAAGAAAAGAAAGGGAAATCATCCATATTAGGCAGCACAATGTTTTCCGCAATAAACTCGCGAATCTTAGATTGAATTGCGTTGGTTACCATGGAGAAGCGAATCTGTTTATCAGAAACAATAGGGGCAACCTCCCACTCCATCTGCGGCATCTGATAAAATCCAACCCAGAATCGATTGGTCGGTGGTGGCTTTACTTTTAATAGCAGCTTCCCTGCCATGCTTTTCAGTGTGACCGATAGAACAAGAGGTACGCGGATTGGCTTCATTAGTGACGAATAAGAAAAGTTGAAATCTGTCTGGATGACCACGCCAAGACCCCCCGTGTAATCCACAGTAGCTTCTGCTAAGAGATCACCTTCTGGAGTCAGGGACAGGAGCTTTGGTTGTGTTACAAGTGGAATGGAATCACCAATGGCAATACTCTGGACTACTATTTCACCTAGAAAGCTGGGCAGTTTAACATTTTTTATCTTTTTTAATATCTTATCTTGAAGGTATTCTTTTATTTCATCAGTCTTGTATAATCCCAGAAATATTCGGCCTAGGATGGCATTTAACCATTGAACCTGATGGTAGTCTTCACCTTGATGAATGGCAACAATAAGTTTTTCTATGGCAGACATACAAAAATGTGTCTTATCCATCATTTCTACATGTGCAACATTAGGAGATTCTTCCATCATATCCTTCGCAATCAATAGGCCAAAATACCAATCTTCCTTGTCGATTGGGCGTGAGCAGTTTATATAAAACTCATTTGTATTAAATGCCGATGGATAGCTATCCAATCGATCGCCATCATGAATTTCTAATTTGGTACTATCTGTATTGAGGTTTGTTTTGGGTGAAAGATGTATACTAGTTTCTTTTCCAAACACGTCTTGTTCGCCACTTTTTTCAGGATACAAAGATATAGTATAATTGTGTACAGGAATGATAAGTTTACAATCTGTTTGTTGTTCCTGATCCTCTGGATTTGACTCGTAGATAAAAAGTGCATTGCATTTTAATTGAGCATAAACGAGTCCTTTTTGACGCTTTGAGCCTTGAACATATGATTGGATGCCAGACATCAGTACCGCCATATTCGATTCTGAGCCTTTGGGTTTATAACTACTTGATAATCTAATCCATCCGCTTTTTTCTGAGATTTGTTTGCTCGGTTTGTCCTTTTCCAATGTAGCTGGGGTCTTTGCTCTCACCGGAGATGTTGAAACGCATATAAAGATGATATAAAGTAGTAATGGTACAAAGGTGAGTCCACCAACAAAGTAAACAATGACAAATTCGTGGACCTTCAGCATATTTTCTTTTTTTTTTAAAAAAAACAGAAAAAAGAGATATATATAAAGAATCAGTAAAAATATGGAATAAAATAGAAAAGAAGGGAGAGGAATTCGAATAAAAAGGCATTTTGCTACAAGGCATTATTAGTGTTTACTTTTCTTCTACGTTATTTCTCCTTCAGTAATTTCTGTCTCCTCCACTTTTCGACCAGAATTAATGCATTTTTGCTCTGTTATTAAACATGTGTTATTGCTCATTGCACTGATGTTCCCAATAAGTGTGACAAGTTATTCACTTCACTACTTGGAGTAAATAATATCCTTTAACCATGTCACTCATTGCAGGTTTACCTTGCCAGAGAAAACATTACATTGTAGGCTCCTCATTGCTCAGTCTAGTCGCCACTACTACCCAACCCAGCGAGTATTAAAAAAGAAAGACCGTTTCTTACAAGAGGAATTAATGCAAATGGGTGATAATAATGATAGAGTGTATTTATTTCAGCTTGAGTGTCAATATTTAGATAAATGTTCGGTCATTAGATTATAACACACTTGCTGTGGGCCATGTAAATATAAAAGAATGTTTAAGCAGCTCTGCATATTGATGAATTTGATCCATCCATAATTTTTGGCAATACAGTGAGTCTTTGATAATTTTCTTCGTACACCAAATCTTTCCAAGGAAGCGTCAGTAACATCAACGGGTGTATTTATGGGAATTATTCATAGCAGGATATTGCTTGACGCTCAAAAAATGATAATTTCCGCCATCATCAGGGACGATATGATAATTTGTCTTCCAATGGCATTTTAGTTCTAGAAAACGCCAGTTCCCGAAGATTTCAGAACAAGAAAAAAAGAGGCTTTTATTAAACATCGGAGCGTCAAAAAATAGCTCTCAATTAAGTTTTTTTTAACAATTTTTTTGTCACACAGTATAAAAAAATGATGAGGTATTACTTTCAAGCTACTTTACCTTTTCAACGTCGCTTCTTCACGGGTATAACGAAAACGATGCAGACAGAAGTTGTAAAAGTAAATGCAGCCAATTTTAGCTTTACCAAATCCAACGATGATTTCCCTGATCAAAATGGTAAAGCTTTGCTGACTAATGAGCACGATCAGTCCGCCATTCAGAAAGCGGTAGCTTGGCTAAAGAAAGGGGAGGCCGTTGGTATACCCACAGAGACCGTGTATGGGCTAGCAGCCAACGCATTATCCGCAGACGCTGTGTCCAAAATCTTTGCAGCAAAGAACAGACCTCAAGACAACCCCTTGATTGTACATGTCTCTTCCATTGACATGCTCAAGTCCATTTTACCCAATAACACCGTCCCCCAGGTTTACTTGCCCATTATCCGTAAACACTGGCCTGGTCCCTTGACTATTATATTGCCCGCATCCTCACTGATTCCCTCTTCAGTAACATGCGGTCACCCCACGGTGGCCGTCCGCTTCCCCTCTCATCCAGTAGCAAGAGGGTTGATTGATGCCTGCGGTTTTCCATTGGCTGCTCCGTCTGCCAATTCTTCGGGCAAACCATCACCCACATTAGCCAGTCATGTGTACCATGATCTTGAGGGCAAAATTCCATTTATTTTGGACGGCGGTGCCTGCGATGTGGGCGTGGAAAGTACTGTGCTTGATGGTCTGCGCATACCGCCTGCCATTTTACGACCCGGCGGCTTGACTTATGAGGATCTCAAGCAATCACCTGGCATGGAAGGCCTTCAGGTTTATAGAAAGGACTTTGTGGACAAGGATTTGGAGATGGCACCTACAACGCCAGGAATGAAATACCGCCATTATTCACCCGAGGCTATGGTTATTTTGATCGACAGTAAAGTGAGTAACAGCGACGGGTTTGATGAGCGGTTTGAAGCTACTTGGAGAGAACAGTTGAAATCAATCCAATCAACTGGTGTGGGCATCTCTAAAGTCGGTATTTTGCGTACAGTGGCCGAAGAAGAAAAAGACTATGTATGGGAGACGAGCGAAACTGAAAACGAGGTTGAATATATTTCATTACAAATGGGACGTCAAGCACATCCCGATGAGGTAGCTAGAGGCGTATTTAGAGGGTTGCGTGATTTGGATAATAGAACCGTAGATGTCATTTTTGTTCAGGGCGTTTCAGAGGATAGAGAAGGCATGGCAGTTATGAATCGTTTGAGAAAGGCTGCTTCCAAAGTCTTTGAAGTTTAAAGAAACGATTATTATTATATTTATTATATATATTTATTATATAGACCCTCGATATATTATTACAACACTATCATTTATTACACTAACTATACTGTATCAATCATAAAACACGCTTAGATATCACCCCTCCTTCTTTTCTTTTTCTTTCTTTCTTTTTTTACTTGTAAAAGTAATAAAAATATATCCTTTTTGTAAAGTATTGATTTTTTTTGCTCTAAAGAATGCCAAATTTGAATAATTCCAGTCCATCGCTGATATCAATTTTTGTGATTTCATTGGCCGTGCAAATGTCAAGGAAACACTTTAGTGACGATGACGATATGTCACAAGCATGCTCTTGTCCTCTTAAAAAGAAAGTGCAGATATGATAAAAAGTTGAAAACAAGTTTTTCTGCTCATTTAAACATCCGTAACGTCCAAGCCATTTCTCTTTTAAATCCGACTCCAACCGACTTCAAAGAGGGCACACAGTTTAACCCAGAAATCGGAATGCCTTTTGAGTTTGTTATTCCATATACATTTCTTCCTATTCTGTACCAACCAAAATGAGGGATATCTCCAGTAACTTAAAAATGGAGTATTGAATTCAACATAATGCTACATGTAAAACAGAATTAATATATTCTGTATCCATCCTACAGCATAAGAGAAGCTTTACAAAATAAACAGTAGATCAAAATTGATAAGCGCCGAATAATAGGAGGCGAAATAAAACTAGCAAATGTTTGTCCACAGGATGATGAAAGAGACATGAATATGGCTAAACTTTAATATATATTTAACCAACGCCCTTTTTTTTCTACTCCATTCTTTTCAAGATAACACCAGCATGGCTGAAAAAGATTTACACAAAATCGATATGTCGCTACAAGAATACCAATAATGGCAAAGCAGAGCTCACTATTACACAAAGTGTTCATACTCATGGATTTATCAAGTAATTTTTCATATCGATCGCCGAAACCAAGAGAGAAAAAGACTTTTTTTTTATCAGAATGAGTTGAAATAACAGAAACGCTAGTGACTTTAACGTACTTGTCATTTACCACAAGGGGATAACGGAGGTGAATCTTGTTTTAACCAAACATTTGCTTACAAAAGGTTATTTTTTTCTCGTTTGTTTAAAAGTTCTGTAATACAAAGTTCTCAATGACGCTTCAAAATATAAAATAAGGTTTTTGCCTACTTTTTTATTATTTTTAGCCCTTCATGTTTGAACGCAATACAAGAGTATAGAATTGACATTTCGGCACACATGACATTATTCTGTATAAATAAAGAAGAAAACAACACTATTACACACACATAACAGGAGTAATAAATACGTTCGATTTCGCATTTGTCCATAATATGGTTAACTTAATCGAATATTTATTTTCACAGACGAAGCATAATGCTGATCCCAAAAGAAAACAAACATCTAATAAAAATAGCAATAACAACAAATACTGATGCTTTTATTATAAATAGCACATCCACTTTGCCACACACACACACACACACACACACTTATTCACCTGATGCTTAACCATATTTATCACAGACTGGCTTGGTTTTCTGTATTGAGCTGAACATTATTTTTTTTTCCTTGTTTACATTTATTCCGCCCTGGCTATGCTGGGCTCGTTTCTGATAGAAAAAATGGATATATTTCTATTTTTGGTGTAAAGTTGTTGATATACTCCTTTCTCAAATTAATATGTACACATTTCATTCCGTTGGTTTGTAGGTTACTATTATTATGTAGATTCCCTCCTCACAATTCGCCCTATCAGCTGATATGGTATTAAAAATAAAACCCTGCATTTTAGTATAGCTCTCATTTTTAATAATAATAAGAGAGAGAGAGAGAGAGAGAACATATGTCGCCTCTTATAATCAGATTATCAGCTGTTGATTTTTGTACTTCTAATGTATGCGTGTGCCTGTCTCTTGCACTCTCTGACCCCACAAAAAAAGAAGGTTTGAATACAATAATAATTATATTTATAAAGAATGTTAAACTCCCCCCTTGCTCATGAGCACACGACCTTAATTATATTTAAAGTTGTCAAATAATAAGTAAATAATTTGGATATAACTCCTATTTTGGTCAGCTTCTACACTTTTCCATGACATGGTTACATTTGACATCTCGCTTAAAAAAAAGGTATCGTTGTTTGAAATAGACAAGCTTTTATACATAGTTGTCAAATAACGAATAATGATAATAATATACTATATTGATGACTTCTCTTTTTCCTCTATTACTCTAATCTGATATATGTCCAAATACATTTCTAAGTATAAAGTGGCCAACTCTGGTAGGTATATTCGACTGAATGACAGCAGAGGCAGCTTGTGCTACTTGGGCATTCCATGACTCCTTCACTATCAAA
>VCJC01003235.1:25864-38462 GCA_024140195.1 Backusella luteola | reverse complement strand
TTTTTTTTTTTTTTTTTTTTTTTTTTTTTTTTTTTTTTTTACCTGAAGGTACAAGGCGGCCTTTATAATAATGTTTGCTATTATCAATAAACTTTTCGACGGAGCTGGTAGGTCGACTGAGTGAAAGTCGTGTAATGCGATCAGTTGGTTTGGTTGTAAGTTGATCTGCTTTTAATTTCGCTTCATCGATCTGCTTTTGTACATTAGCAGTGTTGGTGACAAGATTAATACGAGATTGATATGTAATGGCTGTAGCAGCTAAAAGACCTGCTAATAAAGTAGTTGCTCTGGGCATTTTTTTTTATTGAAAAGAGAAGTTTCGCGTGTTTTGTTTACTCTTGTTATTGTGTGCATTTGTTATTGTGACTTTTTTGTTTTGATTTTTTTTATCAAGTCACCACTTTTTACGTTTAATGGCCTTTCAATGTTTAGCATACACAATTTCCAACTCCTTTATAAAAAAAATGGTAATCTTCATATGCTTAAATAGACAAAGGACAATTATGGTCGTACACACATATATTAGTTTCTACATTATTATTTGACAGCAGTGAATGAATTCCACCATAAATCTGACGATTTTTTTAATTACAATTAATGAGAGGAGGAAGAAAAATCAAATCGATTTTTAAGCCAATAGGAGAAGTTCCGCCCATTAAAATCTTTAGAAACATTTCATGTGTATTACAAGCAACAACATCAACAAAAACAACAACAACAGGAGCAAAAACAGGGCGTTCACTCCGACGTCAAAAAGGAAACTAAAAAAGATGCTTTTCGTCTTGTTATACAATTCTATTATTTTTATTTTTCCTGAAACGACTATATGCAAAACAGATCGTCGATCAGAAATGAAGAACGGACTATTCCCATGATAATAATACATTTATTATTGTAATAAATAGTTATTTAGTAACTCTTATTGATACTAATGAAAAGGAGAAGTGTTGTTGTTATTGTTATTATTGTTTTTATCCGTTTCATTTCCAGAGACTTAAAGAGTTCCGCAAGGGTAAACACCTTACTATTATCGTGCACATTTTGGACATCAAAGGAGAAAGGTCACCAAATAGATAAAGTATGTTCTACATAGGTAAATTATAAGGCTAATGTATTTTACGTTTCACAGAATTAAAAGAATTGCAATCGTTGGGTTAGTTATTAAAATTTTATAAGGTCATGCTTAACTTGGAGGAGTTTTTTCTTTTTTTTTAAAAAAAAGATAATTTATATAGCATTTCTCTTCTTCTTCTTGTTCTTGTTCTTTCTCTTCTTGCTTTCTATTTCTTTTGATTTTCTTTCTTCATAAAAAAAGAAATCCTTTTTATATAAATTATTACCATATTACAATTTATTGCTGTATTTTATACATATATACCTAGTACATATTAAATCTTGCTTTTGTATACATTATTATTATTACTTATTACTTGTAAGTATGGAACAATGACACTAATAAGGATAATATTTTAAAAATATAATATTAAAATAAAGGTACTATTTGTTTGTTAACCATAAATGTTTATTATTTTAAATTAACAGATTATGTTATTTGTACAAGACGACACTTTTAATAAAAACAACAACAACAATAATAATAATAAGATTAGCAACGTACCTGATTATTATCCACCAAATGTTTGTCATGACATTATTCCAGAAGAAGAAAACAATAATAATAATAATAAAATCAAAAATTTCCGTGCGGTAAAAGACTATCATGAAGACGAAGATGAAGATTTTTATTTTCTTGGTCAGCATCTAAATACGCCTGGATTGCTAGACGATGAATACCCAGACTACTATGACTCCAACTTTGAAATTGCAAATCGTGCATTCTATGCCACTATCAATAAATTCACCAGACAAAGCTGTCCTGAATCTTCAAGACGTAAAACATCTTATTCGTTTCTAGAAAATTGGCACTTACACAGTATATACAGCAAATCACAACAAACATTACTCGGCATCACACCTGTGCGACCCTCTGTCCTATTGTCTGGAGATGATTTCATGTTCACCCCTCCGTTTGTCCCACCGGAAAATAGTGATCAGCTTGAATTTGATTGGGAAGAAAGTGACGATAGTGAATTTTATAGTCTGAGTCCTTGTCCTGAATCAAACCAAGCTGGCCAATTTGTCCCACTTTCAGCCAGTTATGATGTGCAAAACAGTCTCATGTTATCAGCTTCTCCTCCTCCAACTCCTCCGCAATCACATCCTTCAGATACAGCTACGCCTTATATGACCGAAAAAGAAGATAAGATGAACAACTACTATGATTCTTTCAATGAAAGCGCACTATTGAATGAAAACAGCTGGATAGAAAATCAGCGCCGCCCTCGTAGTTTAAGCGGCTTCGACGTCAATGAAACAATGAACTCAAATCATAATCTCATATCTGACAATGTACATCATATATCACTTCACGATACAAATGACAATCATGTCATTGACATGTCAGAAGACTTGCTTACCAGTTATCTGTCAAATGATCAGCAATTTACCAGTAGCAGCAGTAGCAGTAGTAGTGAAGGTGAAAACGAAATTGAACAAGACTTTCAAGATTATGATGATGATGAAGATGAAGATGATGAAGAAGAGGAAGAATACGACGATTTTGAATATACCGACGATGAAGCCTACGACGACGACGACGACGACGATGATGACAATGACTATGATGATAACAATGATAACATTGATTATAACAAGAGACGTTCAGGAGAATTATCCACTTTCAATTTTGAACACTTGTATGAACCAACATCAACAGAGAATGAAATAATATACAAAGAGCTTGAAGAGGCACCAATGACTCGGTCTTCTTCCTTTTTGAGCCACAAATCTGCAGAAATGCCGCACATGACGCCTTCCATTATGTCGTACCAATCTCTGGCTGATATCCTATCATCACCGTCTTCGTCCTCTCCTCTTCCTTCCCCCTCAATATCTCCATCTGTTAAGCACTATGGCGCTATACAACAAGGGAATACTGCGAATGGAAATACCCTCATCTTTAAACCCGTCGTTTACAACCAAGGAGTAGTACAAGTTGTAAAAAGCACAATGGCAGCTATTTTGGACCTATCAGATGCATATGCCAGGCATTACGACGAAGAAATGGCGATAACTTCGGTTCAAAGCACTTCTCCTGAAAGTGGCTCATCTAGCAATAGTTTTTGGGCTTGTACATTTGCCTATATCATGTACATTTGGCAATTATTGGTATTATGCTCAGAGTCCGTCATTGTGAATATCCGAAAACACATCATACCACATCGTCAATAACTTATTTTTAACTCCCCTTACCCTCTCCCACCAATTTTCTCCTTTCACTATTCTCAAACACAAAAAGCATTGGCCTGGTTTTTTTTTTTTGTTTTGTTTTATTTTGTTTTTAGGGTAATCTGTTTATATATTCCATTTGTTATTTTGTATCTATAAAACTATTATTATATTTCTTTCTTTATCATTATTTCGTTCTCTTTTTCTTTGTATAGTTTTGTTTTTTTTTTAAAAAAAAGCCTCTCTTAAAATAATAAAAAAAAATATTAAAAAAATGAAGTAATTTGAGTACTCTTTACTATTGCTTTTAGTTACTCCTGTACCATGTTGACTAAAGTTTTCATTTTTCACACTTAATCCAAATAAGCCTAAAGTATGTTTCAAGTTCATTTTTGAAATTGATCTCAGCATTTTAATAAGTTATTTTACAATAAAGAGCACATCTCACTTTACTATTCCTTGCTTATACTTTCGTTCAGTAAGAAATAACATTGCCACGAACATATCCCGTTACTTCAGGGACTCAATATGAAACATGATAGACTCCTCCCTCTCTTTTTTTTTAATAATATCGTTCAAATAGTCACATTATGATATTATAAATGTTTGATATTTTCTTTTAAAGCATATGATGAAATGGGGATCACAAATAATAATAATAATAAAACAAAGTGTTAGTCAACAACGTCTGTGTGATTAAGATAAATTATAAAACTTTAGTGCGCAAATCAGTTATGCTGCTGGTTCTTCTTTTTTTTTGGTTTAGTATAAATAAATATTTATGTTTAGCTTACCAAAAAAGATTCGCGCGTTTTTCTATTTGCATCACGTCTGATCTAAAAGTTTACTTCAACTTTAAAAAAAAAAACTTTAAAACAGGTTTTTTTCTCATTGGGTTGTTTTATAAATTAATTTTAACGATGAAATGTGATATTTTACATCAGATGATATAACTACAATCATCTTTTTGCTAAAATAGTTTTGATATAACCATTGTTTACTGATAGATTATCAAAGAAGAGAGTATCATATAATTATCAAGAACTTGAGCGCATGTATACCTTTTATTATAAACTATTATTAAGCATCAAATAATGTAATGCATAATTTATATTTATTCCATATTAAGTAATATGTATATATTTCTTTCTGTGTACTAATTAATAAGCGTTTATGGAATATAATTACTTTTCATGGTAAATAACCATGGGAAAAAAAGCCATGATGATTTAATAATTGTATATAAAGAATAAGCTTTTTCTTAAAATATCTCGATCAAAAATAAACGTGATATGTGCTTTGTGCAGTTCATTTGTTTGGCATCCTACAGTATGTATTATGATCTATAAAAAAATATATTACCTATTATATACATCTTCACTTAGTGATTCGTTTGTCCCTAAACTGAAAAAGAAGGCAGGAAAGAAAGAAGGGTACTCTTTTACGAATATTATGAATAACAAAGCAGCAACAGAAATAACAAAGAAGCATATAGCCACATTAAAAAGCACGATGAGGAAATCATACATCTGTCAGAAAATAAACATTACATATATGTCATTCAACTAATCTGTCTGGTTGCTTCCAGAAAAATCGGATTCTTAAACCCAAATAAACTTTTTAACTGTCCACCATTGATACCATTTGGGCTCATCAAAATGAATTGGAAATACAACGACTTTACGTATACTATTATAGAAAAGTAAAAAAAAAAAAAAATGCTATTTTAAATGAGCCACTTCAAGAATAAGGTTTTCTCATTCCATACCATAGCTATTGTTTGTTTTCGTATAATGCGACATTTACAATCATTCAGATCTTGAGCTGCAAGATGCTTTTGCCCTCTTTGTGTCAATAGAAATATAAATGAACCATCGAAATTAACACTATGTCTTTGTCTTTTTTTAATATGTACAAAATCAGCTTTTAAATTAATAAAGAATTCAACTCTATTCTAAAAATGGACAAGGCTTTGGTGTCATTGTTCGCTTGCTCATTGAACATCGCTATATTGCTCTATATTTTGTATTGGTTCTTTGTTTCTCAATGTTGTTTGTTCTGCAATAATGTGTATTGGAAAATATGGCTACAACTACTACTAAAAGTGATTTAATAAATGAATTTTAGAGTTATTAGATATTGGCTCGATTACTATATTTGACTTACATAGACCACCGTCTTACGGAATAACTAAGCATATTTATGGGATCATACTCTACACTAAAAGTTAAAGTAAGGTCGTATTCATTTTACATGTACATCACAGTCGTACATTTTGGCGTTAGATCCCACAATAAGTTTGGAATTTATTTCAATAATAAGAGGAAAATATTAACTAAAAGTAGATATGCTTAGTGACCATTACATGTTGGAGATATCGAAAATTGACTCTTGTGCTCTCAAAGATTAATGTTACTTTTTTTTTAGAATTGATGTCGCAATACGGCTGAATATTTTATAATGACCTCCATTGACCTACAATGAAATCAAGTAATTGTGAGACAAGTAACGAGCAGTCTTTGTCTTGAACAAGGAATAGTATGATTAGAGTAGTCTGGCCCAGCCGTTTTTTTTAATTGTAATACTATCTTGTTTAATGAATAGTATCCTCTCTTAGGATCAGGTTTGACTGAGTATGTGTCTATGAATGAATGAGAGCAACCATTTATATCAATACACTTGACATGAACCAGAATGGCGCATACCATCTTGGTGGATTTTAAAAAAAAAGAATAGAAGGTCGATGATAGAGTAACTAATCCATACAGCCGAAAGGGAAAGTATTAGAAGCATAGTTTTGTTGTCTATTATCTTTATTATCACATTATAAGCTAGATAATTACATTCGCTGTCTATAGAATAACTTGCTCTATACAATATCAGCGACATCATTTGCTGACCCTTTTCCCTCACTCTACTTTGGACTTGGCTCCAACAATAATGGCTACTGAAAGACATCGATAGTACACTTGGTCAAATGTAATGTTATTTTGACAGAAGCACGTGAAACAATTAAAACACCAACATTTTCTATATATTTTCTGTTTATTTTTTGTTTCTCTATTTTGCACGCACACACTTACACACTTACACACTTACACACTTACATTACAATTGTTACCATTAGAATTGCATTACACTATTATTATTTTTATTACTTGTTGCTATTTGATATATTTCAAATAAACAATAAACACAAAAGAAAAAGAGATTGATTCAAAACAAATCATTTGGAATGGCTTCCGTTAAAGTAATGGCAAAGTTACAGTACGACCAAAATTCAATTACTCAATTGGCGGAGCAACATGCAAAGCAAGGCTCCACTGTAACTTGGGGTCGAAAGTATAGTGCAGCAAACAACTGGCTGGCGGAAAAATCAAGGCTTCAATATGACAATAACAGCAATAATAAAGATAGAGTATGTGGCTATTTGAGATAAAAACTATAACTAAAACTATATTTATACTTATTGTTGTCTGTTTTGCTCAAAAGTTGTCGCTTAATGATATGAATGGTAAGCCATTTACACTAATGACTTGCCTCCATTAACCATGTGTGTTTGATCTATAGATTTATTAAAGAAACACGAAGGCGATCCAGCCTCACTTTGTCTTCATTTATATCCCACTTACTTTAAATTTGAACACGAGGTAATCAAGTTGACCTGATCTAGAGTTGCATTGTATAAACATTATGAAATAGGACGGCTTCTTTTCATATAAAAGCCAATTCAAGGACTTTCTGGCCTGTATCAAGAATAAAGAATTGCCAGGCGATCTCATGGATGTATTTAGCCAAGCTTCTTGTCGCTTCTATCATGGTAAGCAAACAATAGATTTCACAAAGAGGGTATTAAATTTGGTATTATCATATAATAGGCTGTCTGATAGTGGAGGTCCACGACCATCGCAAAGAACAGCAAGAGAACAAAACAAGACGCATTTTGATGAAACCAACTGCAGAAAGTGTATGGAATGACATTATATTGTTGGGCGAGGAATGGGGCGCACCGTGGACAGAGGATATCGCACTGGAGATGGAGGCTCAGATATTGGTATATAAATAGCAAATGTGCATGCGTGAATGGGCCCTTACACTCTCTGTCGGTAATAGGTCATCACAGAAGAACCGCTGTGTCTTGATCCTTCGATTCAAGTCACTCGTGTTAGTAATGCAATTGAGTATACATCAATGCCACGAAAAATGAAGAAGAAGCAGAAGTGGAATTCAGTTGAACGAGAACAAAAATTGGCCAAAAAGGCTGAGAATATAAAGCTGATGACAGTGATGGATGCAGTAAGTATCACTACTATTATTATTACTATTATTATTATGGTCATCAACTTGACTATTATTATTATTATTATTATTATGTTAGAGAGCGAAACGGGCATTTCCATTTGAGCCAAGTTTTGGAAAGATATCATTTGTGCAGGATTGGAGAGTTAAAAAACAGAAAATGGATTCTGATCCATTACCGGCGATCGATACGAAAAAAGGAAAAGGACGCAAGATACTCTCAGAATTACCAGTCATGGCAGGTGGAAGAAAGTGTACTAGAACAATTAGATTTGAGAGATCAGAAAGCGATAAAAAGGTGTTTACAATTGTTAATATTTATTGTTATAATGGCGAATATGACGGCGTGTTTCGGTGGGGCACAGTTTGTGATACAAGTTTGAATGGCGGGAATATTGAGTAATAGAATAGATATGATGGTGTATATCACTCATGTTACTAACACTTTTCACCTAGTTTTAATCTTGGTCCGGAGTACTTGATGGAAACATACATCATACATCTTAAGACAACATATGGCCAGTTTAACAAGTTAATATGTGATAACTCGGATACAAATATGAGTACACCAGCATCTCCCGCCAGTAGACTACCCGTCTCAATGCAGCAAACTCAGCAATTAACTGCCGCTCAAGCACAAGTAAAAAACTTTCAACTTCAACAGTTGCAAGCTCAGCATAATCGCATCTTGCAAGGAAAAATCGCTGCTAATTTACAGAACCAGCGTGCTGCATTTACACAGGCCCAGAATCAAGCCCAAGCCCAAGCCCAAAACACATCGCAACCTTCAAGCCAGCCACAGCCACAAAATCAGGTGCCAGCATCACCCCAAGCACCATCGCAAGCACAGGCACAGACACAGCCTCAAGTACAAGCACAGGCACAAACGCAAACACAGGCGCAACCACAGACTCAAAATCAGGCTCAAACACAGCCGTCATCACAAGCTCAAACTCAAGCACAAGCAAGGAATATGCCTGCAGCGCAATCACAGGTTGCCACACCTACACTTTCACAAACCCAAGCACCTCTTCAAGCCATCTCTATACCTCTCAGCGGAATGAAAAACCAACAACAGATACCTCTACAAAATCAACCACAGATCACTGCACAGACCTTGGCTGCCTTACAAAAACAACAACAAGCTGCTTTGGCGGCGTCGCAAAATACCACACAACCCAATACATCAACGCTGGTCAATAACACCACTTCAGCAGCAGCTTCACCTATCAATAATGGAAACATGATGAATGCACAACAAGCCATTGCAAATATGTTGAATGCTGGTGGCCAACAAATAAGTCCACAGGTAGCAATCCAGCGTATTCAGCAATTAGTACAGGCTGGCGCAGTACCACTTGCCACTGCTCAACAATGGGTCAGTCAATTGGCCAACTCAGGGAATTTACAACGACCAAATCAAGCCGCTACAAACCAACAAGCACCGGCCCAAAGAGTAAGTAATAATAGTGTAGTTTATTTTCTAGAGTTTTTAAATACTGATATTCATTTATTTTTTAGCCTGCCGTCAATTCACAGGCAAATCCACAAGCCAGTAAGTATTGTTTTATCTTCTATTTCTTTTCTTTTCTTTTTTAACATATTTTTGATTTTTCTAGATGCTGTCTCTGAGCTGTTTGCTCAGTTAAGTCCTCAACATCGTCAGCAAATGGCAACCATTGTTATGCGTCGTAACAACTTGGTACAGCTGGCTCAACAAAGAAGTATCACACAGGAGGAGTTGCAGGCTCAACTTCGCCAATTACAACAATTTCAACAAATTATCCTTCAACAACATCAACAGCAAAGACAACAGCAGCAGCAGCAGCAGCAGCAACAGCAACAGCAACAGCAACAAAGTCCACAGACTCAACCCCAACAGGTACAACAGTCACAGCAAATGCAACAAACACCGATACAGTCTCCACAAACACAACCACAGCAGAGTCAAAACATGCAACAACCACAATCACAAACTCCCCAACAACAACAGCAAGCACAACAGACACCAACCCAAACACCAATGCAAACACAACAGCAACAGCAGCAGATCAGAGCTGCTGCTGCTGCCGCCGCTGCTGTTTCAAGCGGTGTGCGGACACCACAAGTTTCTGCTCAGCAACTACCTATCCAGCAAGGCATGGTAAATAATGGGCAATTCAATGCCCAGAACAATGCCATGTATCAGTTGATGATGCAAAAGAGTTTACAAGCAGCCAGAGGACTTGGTAGAGGACAGGCTCCATTCAATCTTCAGCAGCTACAAAACATGACAGGTCAGCGATCAAATGCAGCTGTTGCGGCCTTACAAGGCATGCTTCGTAATAACGGTGGTGCAGCTAGTGCCCATGACTTGAATCGGGCGATATTAGCAGGCATTAATAGAGAACGGGCTGTGCTTGCTGCTCAAGGAGCAAATGGTACTAACCCAAATCAAAATAATTTATTAAGTCAACAGAACTTGCAGCAGTTACAATTGAACCTCCAATTGCAACAACAAGCTAACCAACAACAACAACGAAATAATATGATGAACTTTCAACAGACCAACAATAACAACTAATCAACTTGGTACCTTTTACTGTAAATAAATAAAAGATGTATTACATAATTGTAGAAAATCTATATCTTGTCATCCCCTTATATTCTTATAAATAAAATAGCTATTTAATTTACTCTTCTCTCTTGAAAATAGAATGGAAATGGACTACTTTATATTTATTTATATACATTTTAATCAGAATCACTATCATCATCTTGAGTACTGGCCATGGCACGCTGAAACTCTTCTGCAAATTCCGCAATTGATTTTCCAGACGAGAGCTCAATGACATCTTGAGGTATCATATTGGTGGCGAACTTTGGTGCATTACATATACATCCATCAGCATCAGCTTGACTTTTAATATAGCGGAATTCTGCTGCTGTTTTATCGAGATCAACTACAAGCAAATAATCCCCCAATGTCACTAAAATTATCCATTTTTGTGTGTGTATGTGTGTGTATGTGTGTCTAATTACTTACAGCTCATCAATTCATGCCAATCATATAAGAGGGAATCGGTGGTAGGACAAAATTGATTGAAATCCACCAAGTGTACTCTCTCTCGCTCCTGCTCGACATAAACATCAAATACGTCTATATATTGAATGAGAACCCAACTTGTAAACAAATGTACACATCTCCAAATACCTACAGTTATTATTATCAAAGTTTTCTTGCACATGCTCCTCAAA
This sequence comes from Backusella luteola, assembly GCA_024140195.1. Taxonomy (NCBI): domain Eukaryota; kingdom Fungi; phylum Mucoromycota; class Mucoromycetes; order Mucorales; family Backusellaceae; genus Backusella; species Backusella luteola. The sequence continues at coordinate 27,638 of VCJC01003235.1, read as the reverse complement.
GAATCGATAAATTAAATGCTCAATCTCTTCAGCCATTGAACCCAAAAATTCATAATAGTTCATATCGCGTTGTGTTATACCAATGATTTCCTGGTTCTTTACAAAGCATCTGAATTCCATCGAAGGTTGTAAATCATACCACTTTCGAAGCACAAGATGGTGTGGTTGTCCGATCGTATCATCGTTATCGTAGCAATCTTCATATGCATGATTAACATCATGGTTGATAAAGTCTGATGATTTTAATAACAGAAAAACATCGAATGGGGATGTACATTTGACTGATTGTGTTGCAGATATCCAGGCAGCGTCCTAATAGGAAGCAGGACTGTGTGAATACAAAATGAAAAACAAGCGCTTAGGTTCTTACCCTTGGACAACTCCAAGTTAGTTTAGGGAACACTGCGCCATATTCATAGACTGCTTCTTTAATGGCAGTTTCCACAACAGGAAAATAAGGAATCTATAGTAAATATGAGATACATTTGCCATAGACTCACTTGAGTTTTTTGTTGCTTCTAACCTTGTTATCATTATCTGCTTCGTTGCTTGGAAACTCTGTTTCTCCGTCAGAGTCTATTTCTTCAATAGTGGCTGCTGCGCGAGGTTGTCTATACATATTAAAATTAAGCACATGTTCTATCTTGTTCTCGTATTTCCCAGTTACCCGTCCTCTGGCAGATAAATTCCTTCAGCATTGAGGTAATCAACAAAGTCTTGATCTAATTCGACAATCTTTGATTTGAAGGTAACATGCTTGAATCGATCGTACCAAGCCTCAAAAGCACAATTGTCAATGTCTTGTTTGCTTATTGATAAATACTCTAATTCTCTAGATTCTGGATCAACACTTGGCATATTTTTATTATATTTCTCTTTCCTTTTTTTCTGTCAAAGCGATAGAGAGAGCGAAAAAAAAAATACTTTTTAAAAAAAAAGAAGCTTTATATACGCTCTCTGATTGGTCAGGCTTCCTTGAGCATTTCCAAAATAAATAAAGAGTCAAGATGAGTCGCAAAAGATTACTAAGATGTAGGATTACTAAGCTTAACATATTCGAGTATTTTTTTTACCAAAAATTCAAGTAATACTGAGTCAAAGTGTTCAGGAAGGAAGAGTGAATCTGCACTTTTGAATAAAGAATATACATGTGGATTGGCTTTTATTATAAAATTGCACATTGAACTCTAACGGGTTCTTGAGCACTTCACTTATTGGACCCAATTTATGCACAAACAAGTGTTATCATTTGCGATTTTAATATCTTATTTTCATCGTTTTTTATCGATAATTGAAGGTTTCCTTTAATTATTTGAAGCAATCGGTAGTCATACTTTAGACATTAAAATACACACACAATTTAAACTTACATCCAGAGGTCAGCGCTTTGTAGTATTTCTTTGCTAAATAAAGTAATCGCCTTCATATAACATATCCAGGTTGCTACTATTTATTGTGTATTCTGGATAGTGTAGTTTAAAGGATGTACAATTTCTACCTTCTTTTAATCAAAATGATGAGAGGCACTTATCTCAACCAACTAGACATAAATAAATATCAGCACAAGACAAGATACCAATACTTAATAGTGAAATAATGTATCAACGAACAAAAAAAGTAACATTAAAAAAAAAGAATCTCCTCCAATCAGAGACCAAAAATAGAAACCATACCATGGAACACTGTTTGCGTTTGAAGGTTTTTTCATCGAAATAAAAGCACTTTAACTTTGATATTAGTTTTTAGATTGATCTTATTAAAACCATGATGCTAT
>VCJC01003235.1:8942-24320 GCA_024140195.1 Backusella luteola | reverse complement strand
GAAAAAAAAAAGCATATGAAAAAAAAAAAGTAAAAGGATATTTTGAAGAGCAAAATACTGAACTGAAAAATAAAACAGCTTTCTTCATTTTTTAATCACACAAACTCTTCTATGTCAATATAACGCTATTTTAACATCAACTTCTACTCCTACAAAACACCAATTCTAAAGCTTGGCTATTTTTTATAGTGTAACAAAAAGAAAAGGTGTCAAATCCATGTGCATTACCTCTTTCTTGACCATGTGTCCATATTAGTTTTCATCATCCAAAATAATATAACAAAACAGACCAGAACGAAAAGCAAATTATTATTCTAACTTTGCACACTAATACTTTTCATGCAAATTCTACCTGTCAATGTAACAATAAAGCAGATCTATTTAGTGTAACAGCATGCTTTCTCCTGCTCTCCCAACTTCAGTGATATTTTAGGAAATTGCATTGGCAATATGCAGGAGTGACCTTCTAACCATTAACCTGTTTGCGTACCACCCATAAAAGAAAGATTAAATAAAGATACATATTATTTGACTTTATACTTATGAGTTAAATGCTTAGTTAACTATCATTCATGCCTTAGTGATCCAAATTAAAAAAATAAAAAATAAAACCGAACTCACAGGTGAGTGAAGACAAATTATCAGAATTACATAGTCTAAAACCATTTGTGTGTTTTCATTTCCACATCTGGGATTAAGGAGTAAAGAAAATAGTATAAAAAGGACAAATCATAACCAATAACGCCGTTATAAATATAAACAAACAAACATTACATATTTATATAGTAAAAAAATACACTAATCTGTCTATTTTTATGACAGTCAAGCATTATCAATAGTTATTTTTTTTCCTTGGTCATTTTCTTTTTATCTTTCTTCTCTTTCTCTCCCTCAAATTAACTCCCGTTTTACTTTTGACATATATATATAATACATTCGACCTAAAATATTAAATCATCAATGAAACAAGGAACTCTATTGAAAAAACTTGTCAAAATGTCTATAGACGACAAACAAATTCATGCCAAGGAGTCAACAACTACTTGCGAAAATAACGTTACATTTCCGAATCACGATGCCACAATAAAATCTTTCAAATCAAAGGTAAACAAATAAAATAAGCTGTGTGACAAATAGCTGACAGGACTTGTCTTTATTTCAAACACCAAAAAGAAGAAATTTGATCCTCTTTTGAAGAAATTATCAAAGAATCCATCGTATAAAAAGCGAATGAAGCGAACATATACAGAATATAGCTGCGAACTCATCTTTATGCCACCAATTCAAAAAAACACAAGTTCAAGTGATGATACAGCTACTCCTGACGCCTCTGATTTTACCCCTGAGATGGAAGCCACGAGCAGTCACGCTTCTGCTTTCATAGAAAATGACGAGGCTGCTGTTTCTACAGCTGGTGACTCTTTTTCCATGTCTTCTTCTTCTTTAGATCCTGAAAATCAAGCTATTTCTGCTGCCACCTTTGCCAATCGCATTTGGGACCAAGATGAGACTGTGTATTCCAATTTGGACAGCGTAGTCGAATGGATAGGTGATGGAAAACCTTTCAGTAACCTTATCTTAAAATCATATATGAATCATTATGACTTTAAAAATATCAAACTGGAGCAATCGTTTCGTACTTTGTGTTCAAAACTACATCTTAAAGGCGAAACCCAACAGATCGATCGTGTACTTGAAGAATTTTCTGAGCGATACTTTCAATGTAATCCCAATTGCATTTTCGGTACAGCAGGTAAGATGATCTATTCGATTTTTTATCGTGTTTGATATTCTATATCTACAACGAGCAGTGGGAAAAAAAGATAAAAAATGAAAATAAAAAAGAGGGAGGGGAGAGAAATAAACAAAACCAAAATTAATGCAATTAACGCATAATAAAAATGTATATTTGATAACTAATATAACACTCGTATTACTTTTTAATAGATGTGATCCATTCAATTGTATACTCTGTTATGCTTCTAAATACTGATCTCCATGTTGCTCAAGGCGATTATAAGAAGATGACTCGGTCTGAGTTTGTTAAAAATACTATGGAATCAATTTATGCTCAAATCAGCTCCCCTGCATCTGCTGAAGATGATTCTTTGAGCGATGATCAACTGACTAGTGGTATTTCATTCCAATCCCTTGATTGGGTCCCTCTTCAACGCACCCCAAGTAATCAAAGTGCCTTTAGTTCTCGTTCTTCCAACTATGCCCGCTCGTTTGATTCTTCATCTAATCGTAGTTCGAACACCGCACCATTAGGTTCCAAAGTATGGCTGAATGAGATGAAAGTTTTTCTCAAACAAATGTACACAAACATTCGACACAACCAAATAGCGGATCCATCTTCTCCACCTACCTCTATTCGCAGCAGTCGAGTTAGTACAGTTTTAAAACGTAGTGTCGGAACTATCATATGGAAAGGAGGTCGTGACGATATTTTAACGAATCAGGACGAGGATTCTCCTATATCTTATCCTATTAGTCCAGTCTCAACTATATCTACACAAAGACCACCTAGAAGTACTTTTTCGGGCTGTAGATCTATCTCTTCAGCTAGTTCCAATGTATCTAATTCACTTTTGCATTATCAATCAATTGCCTCTTATCTTCAGCATACTGAATTGCCAACCATGTATACCAGCAATGCCCCTTACTACAAGGAAGGCATGGTAACTAGAAAGCATTTGCTGGAAAAGGCAAACCACAAGGCAAAACACCGAGATTGGAAAGATTGCTTCATGGTCATTGATCGGAGTCAGCTTCGTATGTATAAGCTTGATGCCAATTCACACAAGTACAATATTATTAGGTCCACCATTATGACCAATCGGACTAGCATTTCTGACAATGCTTCCCAAGTCTCTGATTCAAGCTCAGAAGCACATGTTGTTGGTGGCGGTGACTGGCTATCTAATGCACAATTGATTGGCATCATCGATCTCAAACACACGCTGGCCACCCCCTTAACATCGGGCTATAGCCGCCAACGTCAGCATGCTTTTGCTCTTCAACAACCAAGCGGCGGCGTTTATCTGTTCCAGGCTGGTTCCAACGAACAAATTCAAGAATGGGTTTCGACATGTAATTATTGGGCAGCCCGTGAAAGTAAGGAGCCTATGGCAGCTGCTGTGGGATCAATGGAGTATGGTTGGTGTAATTGTCTTGAAAGGAACCCACCCTTGGATGATATTACTATTCATGAATGGCGAGCTCCTCTTTTACCAACGATCAGCAGCTTATTGGAAGAAGCGGCACAGCTAGATGCCCTTCATAAATACGTACAGGAACTAAATAATGAATTAGATCAACATCATGATATTAAACCAAAAATGGAGCTTGTATTTTCATCACACTCAAAAAATACTGCCAAAGTAAACGCTAACTGGGAAAACAAGTCTACCTTCTTACTTCATGAAATTATAAAGTATCAGAACTACTGTGACTCTATTGAAAAATCTCTAGCATTACAGGCTAAGGTTATGGGACCTCAACATTAAAAAAAATAGCTCTATATCTTCTCTCCATATGTCAATGTATAATTTAATTCGTCCATATGTAAATAATCTGTATAAGTACCACCCTCTATGATAAGCCTCATTATTCCTACTGCTACTATTATCACTCTTATTTCTAATAAATCTTCGAGATTAATTTAAAACTATGATACTATCTTCTTAAATTCTTACTTACCATATGGGTAGAGTTGCATAAAATAAACGTGCTATCTAACTGTAAATAAAATATAAAACTTCATTTCAAATTTTGTCTTTATTGGTCTGTTGGTCTTGAAAATATTTGAAGTACTTTCCCTATATTGCTTCCAAGACTCCCTTCTCACTATCGTTTTGTGAGTAACAAAATATTTGGAAAGTAACAGTCTATGTGTGTATATATCCATTATCTATAGGTCCTGTGGATTTATGGGAATTTTTAAAACAACCTCCCGTTATTTTTTTCTTTTGAAATCATTGGCCTCCTACTGGTCTTTTACTTTCTAAAACTCAAAATAAAATGGATGAGTAAGTGGATCTCAATTCTAACCCAATATATAGGGGATGATCAAGTTACTGTATAAAGAACATACAGTGTAATATATTCTCCCGGTATTGTGTGAGAGAGCTTATAAATATCTGACTTTAACTAAGTGTATTGTATTTATATATGTGCCTATTGTCATTAATTTTAAATTCATTTTCACAACCAAGATACCACTAATGGAGTTTTTTTTTTTTTTTCAAGTAAACGATTCTTTTCAAGATTACTATTAACCATTTCAAATTAACATGATAAATCAAACTTGGTGTTATTTTTAAATCAAAGTTAGCAATTTCTGATTTTATTCATATTTTGCCAAGAGAATTAACAAACACCGAAAAGAGGGGGGAAAGGAAATGTCATACAAGCGAAGATATAAGAAGTGAAAAATACATCTAAATAATTTACTGATAAGCAATAGAGTACAAAACTATTGCTTTTAGAATGTTATAAAGAAAAATAAAATAACTTCTGTAACATCAACAGATCGATTAAACTCGGGAGGGGGGCTATTCCATCATGACACCAAAACATAAAGTGATGGTTTCATGTCATCGAATACGTTCATTAACTGTTTTTTATTACAATACATCACTTACTTTTTTAGTAACTTTTTTATTTATTTTTATGAAGCCACTTTTCATGTAAATATTTAGATACTATGACTGATCTTACAGTTTTGTTTACGTATCAAGAAATGCTGCCTTTTATGATCATATAAAAACATATGACCACTTCAAAATGTAAATGACGAAAGACCCACATCTTTGGATGTTAGATCTTTTATATTTATTCAGTGTTCACCATGATTTGATTGGTCATTTCAATATATTTTTAGATACTTAAAACAGTCTTTCATATTTAATAATGACCATTCATTGAATTATCTATCAAATAAGAAAAACACTTCTTAATGGAGGTAATATCTTCACTCCGATCCTATTTTCAAGAAATAACCCTTTTAAAGACTTTTTTTAAGAATGTGGAAACACAACTTTTTAAAAAGTTGTTCCGAAAAGCTTTTTTATTGAATGTGGTACAAGCTCGATTTGATAATAAGAAAAACATCATTTTATTTACCCTCTTTTTCCTTCCGTCAAGACAGAGTCAATTAATTGTAAGGTATAGCTTAACTGATTGGCTAAGCCTGATTTTATTAATTATTAAAGCGATAAAGACCATAATCTTCAAGTTATTTATGGGAAATTGTCTTCTGCTAACAATGGAAATGAATCCTCCTTACCGTAAACATCTTGGCATTGAGTCTATTTTATGCTTTTATTCCCTCGCTTCTAATAATAAACATCAGCCTTATTATATAATACAATTTTCTTTTATTATACAAATCATATTTAGTCAGTTGTTTTGAAATGACATAACGAGAAAATAAAAGCTATTACTAAAAAAGAACATCAAGAACAAAATATATATATAAAGCTGTACTTTTTAGCATGTATTTCTGTCTCTCTTTTTCTTAGTGCTACATATATAATTTTTCTGTTTTGCATTAACTTTTTAGAGTTACTATTCAAATAAAAATTAAAAATCAGTAAACGCTGTACATTTAAATTCAAGACTTCTCCACCAATCTGCTCTTTTATTTGTCTTATTTATTTTTTCAACTCTTTTATTTTAACTTTATCTCTCCTCTCCTTTCCTTTCTCTTTATTCTTTCTTTTACAGATTTTTTTTTCTCTTTCACTCTCTTTTAATATAGAAAGAAGAGACATCTGATAAGATGTTATTTTACAATAAAAAAAGTCGCACACCCACTTTACTGAGTGTTTGCGCGGTGTTACTATTCTCTTTTTTGGCAAATGATGTCAACGGCCATGTTCAACCAGATGAAAACGGATATATCATTGAATTTTCGACAGAAAACGAACGAGCACTTTTTTTAAATGAAAATCAAGACAATATCGCACGATTACGTTACCATTTCGATTCGGATATCCTTACAGGCCTTGCAGTTGAGTTCAAATCTGACAAAGTTGCCAAACAGCTATTGAGAAATCCAGAAATCATAAACTCTTGGCCAATTCACCACCATGTTCGTCAACACGCTCCTATTAATATCGATAACATACTCGATCAAGTGACAAACTTTACGGAAAATACGGATGATGTAAAAACAACTCGATTTAATCCCCAAAATAAGGTTTGCATTTTCTCTTTTTCTCTATTCTATTCTTTCCATTTAATTTAGATTTAAATGAACACCGAATATTATGATTTTAGGACACAATTTCTTTATTGACAAGTGCTTATAACATCTCACAAAGTTTAAAAACAAAAGGAGACGGAATCAAAATTGGTATAATTGATTCAGGTAATACGAATAAATCAATGATAAATTTACCTGTCGTTATATTTACAGTTTTACATTTATTTATCCTGGAATTATAAAACCTAAAAGGTGTTGACTATACTCATCCTGCTTTGGGGGGTTGTTTTGGACAAGGTTGTAAAGTCACATATGGTTACGATCTTGTTGGAAATGACTATAATGGCTCGCCTAATTCCATAAAAGAAAGCGATGATCCTATTGATAACTGTCCCGCTAATTCAAGTAAGCTCGATTTTTCATTGTATGAATTGCATATTTATATAAAAAAAATTATCATTTAGCCTCAGCTACAGGTCACGGTACCTTTGTATCAGGTATTATCGGTGCCGAAGACAAAACTTATGTATGAATATGTATTTATTTTCTGCCAGATGACGTGTTATTCATATTTCTCTTATTTTAGGATTGGACAGGCGTAGCCCCAGGTGCGACGTTGGGCATGTGGAAGTAAGATTAGATGTTATCTCAGATCTTTGCTAAAAAAATATTAACTTTCTGAAAATTAAAAGAGTGTACGGTTGTAATTACTCAGGTGCATCAAATGATGTTCTATTAAAGGCAATGGAAATGGCCTATAAGGTAAACCTGTTGTCAATCACTTCATACACGTTTATTCTAAAAATAGATTATACTATTTATTCATTTTTTAGGCCGACATGGACGTGATTAATATATCACTTGGTGTAAGCGGAGGATGGGAGGAAGAAATCTTAGCAATCATGGCTGATCGTTTGGTGTCCCAAGGTGTTAATGGTAACGTCATGGTTTCAGAATTTGAACATTTCATGTAGCTTAAATTATGCTCTATTTTATGTATCAATAGTTGTTGTCGCCAGTGGAAATATTGGATCAAGCGGCATGTTTTTAACAGCTGCACCTGCTGCTGGTAGAAATGTCATTGCCGTGGGTTCTACTATGAACTCTTACATTCCAGGTTATGTAGTCAAAATAAGCTCGCAGAATGACGATCTCGATATTGGTAAATTCTATACCTTGTTATTAATATTAATTAATATCTAATTCATTATTGTTTATTTATTTGTTTTTGAAGTTTACCGCACTGACGTCAATTTGGCGCTTTCATTGGGTGATGAATTGCCTGTTGTAGCTGTCGGAGAAGAATTCAATAGCGAATCTGATGCCTGCAGTACTTTATCTAAAAAGAAGTTGGACGATACCATTGCTCTCATGTATCAGGGAGGCTGTAATTTAGTAGAAAAGCTTAAAAATGCCAAAGAAGCTGGTGCAAAGGCAGCTCTTGTTTATACCAACACAGTTAATGCAACCACTAGCTTTGTATCTATTACAAATAATGACATTCTCCCTGTTGCATTTATTAATAATGACGATGGCAAGGCGATTTTTGATCTCTCAAAGAACTCCAACAAGGTCATGGGTCAATTCACTAATACATTAGTGGCTATGGATGCTCCTGCTTCTAATATGGATGCCATCGGTGATTTTTCTACACTTGGTCCAACCAATGAACTTCAATTAAAGCCAGAACTCGTGGCTGTAGGAGGAAATGTATTCTCTACCTTACCAACATACCTTAAATCATATGGTTTTGAATCTGGCACATCATTTTCTACACCTGTCATTTCTGGTGCTGTCGCACTTTTGCTTGGTGAATTAGATGAAAAACCTACACCAGAACAAGTGAAGGAACTTTTAATGAATTTTGCAAAGCCAGGTAAGGCATGATTAATTTGTTAATAACCACGAGTAAATAGAATAGAAGTGGTTTAATCATTTATGTTATTTCTAGTAAGACCACCCATCTCCGCTCTCCACTATGGAGATTCCCCTATTCGGCAAGGTGCTGGTGTAATTGATGTAGCACAATCTGTGCTAGGTTATGAGCAATTTGGCGTATCACCTGCTAAACTCAGCTTTAATGATACAGATAATTTCAATTCTGAAGGACAAACTATTGCTATTGAGAATCGTGGGGGCAGTGATTTGACAGTACACGTGAGCCATGTTCCTTCTTTAACTGCTACAGGCTATAATTTACAGCTTACTTCAAACAAGACCAAACTGAAAGCAAATACTTACAAGGCGTTTACCCCTGTGCAACCTATTGGTTTATACTCACAAAATAACTCTGTTGCAACATTGAACTTTTCAGAATCCACTATTGTGATCCCTGCTGGTGGATCTGTTGAGGTCCGTGTCCAAGTACAACCACCTACTGATACATTCTCTGAAGATTCACATGCTCTTTATGGTGGCTTTATCTCTGTCAAATCGGAAAACACAGAAGCATCAATCCCTTATATTGGTATGATTGGAAATATGAAAGATCTTCCTGTATTAGATCGGTCGACCAAACCATGTCTAGCTGCACCTTATCCTTTCCCCTCTATTGGATTTGAAACAGGTGCTATACTCGATGATGACAAGGAAGGAAACTTCACTCTTAAGTTCAACCAACAGACCAACACAACAACAGGAGGCGCTTATGTTTTGGCTCGTCTTTTGACAGGTACACCTATTCTTCAGATTCAAGTCATTGATGACAAGACTGGCGAGGTTATTGGTGATGTCCCTATTGACGCTACTAGAACTTGGATGATTCGTAACACGCTCAGTGTCACTGAAAGCACAACTGCTTACAGCTCTTGGATGTGGCCAGGAAACTATGTTTCTAAAGATGTAACCCTGACAGGCTCAAACGGAAACGAAGATCCCAAATATGTTGAGGATGGTACCTATAGATTAAAACTTAGAGCGGTTCATGTATATGGAGATCGAGGCAATAACGATGACTGGGATGAATGGACCTCGCCCAAATTAATAATGAAAACTGATGTGATTTCTTAATAAATACATTATATTTTTAAATTGTTATATTTAAATCAGCATTGTGTAACGTTATATTCCTTATTTATTTGAACAACGAGGAAAACGTTAAAATTAGACTCCACGATTCAAAAATAGATTTTGTACGACTTTTAAGTTCCGCGGAAAAAATAAGGGGGGAAAGAACGATAGTCGTGTTACATCTTCAACTCCCGCCTAATTCTACCTATATAAAAAGGAAATTGGTAATTTAACTATTACTTTTTCTTTATTATTACTCTTCATCATGACAATTTCCTCATCACTCCCCATCAGCGAATCTGAATTCTACGCCTTGAAAGAACGTTTCGAAAATAACGGCCAAGGTCACGTTTTCCGGTTCTTTGAAGGCCTTGAACCTGAACAGCAAGGCAAATTGGTCTCTCAGCTTCTTGAACTCGATGTTGAGCGCTTAAATCAAATCTATCATAAGGCTATTGAAGGTGCTGAGGCTGCAGTTTTGAACACCAATTCCACTTTTGAACCATTACCTGATAACGTCTTTGAATCTGTTGTCAAGTCTAGTCCTCAACAGCTCCGTGATTGGGAAACTCTCGGTCTTACCAGCATTGCTGAAGGCAAAGTAGCTGTTATCCTTATGGCTGGTGGTCAAGGCACCCGTCTTGGCTCTTCTGATCCCAAGGGTTGCTACAACATTAATCTCCCTACTAAAAAGTGTTTGTTCCAGCTCCAAGCTGAGCGCATCTTGCGTCTTCAAGAAATTGCTCGACAATACCGCAAGCCTGATCAGGTCGATGACTGCGTTATTCCTTGGTACATTATGACTTCTGGTCCTACTCATGAACCTACATATAATTTCTTTGCAAAGAATAATTTCTTTGGTCTCAAAGAGAAGAATGTTATCTTCTTCCAACAAGGTAAGAGAATAGAACCTGATTTGAGTCGGGGTTTTATGGGGGCTCAGGGGTAAGACGCCGACCCACATAATTCTACGATAACATACTTAATTGTTTGTTTGTGTATGTATGTGTACTCATTGTTTTCGTATTTTCGTTACGAACTATAGGTACTTTGCCTTGTTTGACCCTCGATGGTAAGATCATTTTGGAAGCAAAGGATAAGGTAGGTTTATTGTGTACATATTTGAGAAACAAGTGGCGCTTACGCGTAATCGTATTTTAGGTTGCTGTTGCTCCTGATGGAAATGGTGGTATTTATGCTGCAGTTCAAAACAGGGGTGTTATCCAATCTTTAAAGGAACGTGGTATTCTTTACTCTCACTGCTACTGTGTCGATAACTGCCTTGCTCGTGTTGCTGATCCCATCTTCCTTGGTTACAACATCTCTAAAGGTGCTGATTGTGGTGCAAAGGTAGTAAGCAAACTCGCTCCTAATGAACCCGTCGGTGTTGTTTGTTTACGTGATGGAAAGTACGGTGTTAACGAATATTCCGAAATCTCTCAAGAACTCTCTGAAAAGAGAAACGAGGATGGTACTCTTCAATTCTCTGCTGCTAACATTGTCAACCACTTCTTCTCCACCGAGTTTTTGGAACGCGTTCCTACTTTTGCTGCTCAGCTTGAATATCACATTGCCAAGAAGAAGATCAAGTATGTCGATACTGAAACTGGTGAGACCATTACACCCAAGTCTAACAGCGGAATGAAGCTTGAATGCTTTGTCTTTGATGTCTTCCCATTTGCTCAGAACTTCTCTGTCCTTCAGGTTGATCGTAAGGATGAGTTCTCCCCTCTTAAGAATGCTCCCGGTACCGGCGTCGATTGTCCTGAAACATCAAGAAGAGATATCGTTGCTCAACACGTGCGCTTTATTGAAGCCGCTGGTGGTAAAGTAGTTGGTGAACACGAGGGTGATTATGAAAAGTTCGAATTTGAATTGTCCCCTTGGGTATCTTATGCTGGTGAAGGCTTATCAGAAATTGTCAAGGGCAAGACTATTACTACACCCGCCATCATTAAAACTAGAGAAGATTTGATTCGCTTTGCACTTTAATTGTTTTTTTTTTTAATTTCCCTTTCTTTTTTTAAAAAATCCTTTCCCTCTCCTTCATAGACAACCATCAGGTTATGAATTAATTTCCGAACAAAATTTATCCTTTGTCTTGAAAAAAATCGAAACTCCCTTACCACCTTTTACATTTAACTCTTTGTTTATACCTTAAAAGAAAAAGAAAAGATCTTATCAATAAAATATATATATATATACACCACAAACAAAGTCTCTGTCAGCTTCCCATTTAAGAAAATAAAGACATCAGTCTATAAATATCTAGAAATTAAAATAAATTTTGTGGCTCGAACTTTCTAAAATCGGGTCTCTTTCTTTATCAGGTGCATTTCTTCAATTGAAAAGATTGCTCGCTGCTCGCTGGGCTTTTTATTTATACTTTTAAAAACCCTAATTTTAATCTCAGGTTTAACATGAGACGTTTATAACTTGATAAACAATGTTTTTTTTTGTATTAAAAGATAAACAATGTTTAATATGTTGTTTTAATATAATTACTTTTAAAAATAAGATGTTATAGTTCGAACAAAAGAATTCGCGAGTTTTTTTCGACCTCTACTATCGTTTTGGTTATATAAGAGCGAAACGCATTGCTAAATATGTGATAAGATCGGCTGGTGTTATCAGCTTCTAGAACTATTTCTCTCTTGGAATTATAGAAATAGAGGAGTTTAAAACGAGATCTCTCGATTGACCTGTAATCAGCCTTGATATACTTTATATATTAGGGGGTTTCAAGACAAGATAATTTTTTTTAAAAAAATCATCGTATAAAATTTAAGCGACTATGATTGGCTAAAAAGAGGAGATATTTTTTTTTATCGAATAAAAAAAGGGCGAACTTTTTTTTTATCATGATAATTTCTGCCTTGAATCCCCCTATTATGTCTATTTACATTGGCTATTCGCAAATTCATATGATAAGTAATCTTTCAAATATTACGCAAAGCTTGTGATCAAACCATAAAGTCGAGAAAAAGATTCAATAACAATAAATAGTTGATAAAAAAACCCCACTGTAACTCAAAAAATGTTTAAAGTCATAGCTTTAGATAAATATACTCCCCTTTTACGTTTGGTTAAGGACAGTTGAAAATTAAACGACCAACGATACTATATATCAGGAGGTATTTGCATCAATAAAGAAAGAAACCCACTAAGGTTAGAATGGGACTAACAGAAAGTAAAATTGAACAAATTAGAGATCATCGATAATCTAAACATATATCAAATTATAGGCCTAGTTATAGCCAATATCTTTAAGTGAAAAAGAGAAATATATGAACAATTCTCCTCACATACAAACAACACGATTGAAGACAGTGTATCAATATATAGAGGAAAGGTGTTAGTGTGGGCGTGGGGACGAAATTATTTTAAAATGGGACTAGCGAAATATCTTCATCAATATGACCATCTCTTAATTGATATAATATTTTGAAGTTAATGATGGAAGGCAATATATTAATTACATTCTTTTGTCCAAATCTTTGTTCACAATTCAACATTTATAATGTATTGATGGTAAAGTTTATCTGTTATACAATAAGTTGAAGTAACTGATCTGAAATTGGGAAATACATTTTGTACAGAAAAACATGGGGATTTCAACTATATTTATAATTTCTAAGGTTAATATTAATTGTTATCTTACATATTAGTTTCAAAAATAAGAAAAAGAAATACTCAGGAAGTATTAATGAGTTACTTATTTTTTTTTTACATATCATATATTAGAGGGTATGGGTAAAGTGTAATAAAAAGAGCGAGATGAATTACGATTTCCTCTTATTTTGGGTCAATTGAATCATATGAAGGTGGGGGTGTATTTTCGAAAGTGCTTGCCTGTGTTTCAATTCGCTGCTGTTCCCTGGTCCTCATCCAATCTTTTCTGCTGCACTGGGTCTTCTTTTTAAATGCTAAATAGCAAGGACAGGCAAAAAAGCAATTGGTCGGAGAGCCAGATTTGTCATGTTCAGTGGTATTACCGTCGGTTAGCAATGCTTCTTTATATGTTGGAAGACTTGTGTAGTCTTCTTTAAGTCTGCAGTCAAGAATAGTAATTGGTGTATCCAACCGAACAAAAGATCTCGAGTCCTTTTCCAGTTTATTTTTGTCTGAAGTCAATTCTATACGTATTTTTAATTCGTGACTTATATCAATTTCTGAGAAGGTTGTCGAATGATTTAAATTAACACAATTTGGAAGCGAAAATATAAGTCGATATCGAAAAGGGCCGCCATCAAGTGGTAAATGAGCGTTTTTAACTCCCAATAGGCGACGCATTTCTTTTAAAGTGAGTTGAGGAAGTAAACCTTGTGTCTCAACGAACGCAGAATCTTCCAAGCTTTCTAAATCAGCCAATGAAACTTTGTAGTCGTAATGTTCAAAACGGCGAGCTTGAAACTCTGGGAGTCTGTACAAACGCTTTTCAGTTAAGATAACTGAGATTGATTCGATGTAAACATTTTTTTCGTTTGCTGAGATACTAAGAACAATGGGAAAGTGTGTACCAGATGATGTGGCGGATTTTTCTATGCAAATATGAGCATCGCAAATATCAAATTTTCTCTCCGATATAATCGAAGTAGTAGGAAGCGAGCTATTCATTAATGCTGAATCGGACCAACTGCTTGGAGTGCGTAATAGAAGGATATCACGGTGAATGCGAAGTTTGGTCACTCCCATTCCTACTTTATGAATGGTAGCTGTTACATAATAATATACTTTTGCTTGATCGTCTTCGATCGTTTCAATTAGGTGATTTGATAAAAGGAACTGAAAGGGCCAGCGATGCAAATTTGCTGACAGTATACCTTCTTCTTTTGGATCGTTAGGCCATGATTGTAAGACAATGGTTTGCTCGTGGATGACTTTCTCATGATAAAACTTAGTTTTCCTAGCGCCAATCCCTTTGAAAGGTAACATTAGCATTCAAGTAGTATCGTCTTGATTTATTTAAAAAAAAAATAATAATAAACCTACCTTCAGGCCATAAACTGTGTGATTTACCAGTAAATTTAATTACAACTTTTGAGCATAGAAGTGGTCTAGTCAAAATTACATTAACTTCACCACGTAAAGTCTGAGTAACTTTTTCACGCCGAGAACCTCTGAAAAGTATAACAGGTTCTTCAAGATCGATGTTAAGTTGTTTTGCTCCAGAAAAAAGTGATACAACTGGCATGGAAACTGATTTTAAAAAATAAAAAACAAAAGGGAAAAAAAGTGAAAAAAAAAGAAAATCTACCAATGTTACTTACTAAATAAATATACCTAAAGTGCCGCTTGAATCTATGCTGTCAAATGAAAAAAAAAATTATACTACCTATTTAAAGCCAGACAACGTGGCGAAAAATACAATGTAAAATACATTTTAATCATTCAAAACGCAGACTTTAAACTGTCACAGGATAGTACAAAGTGAGTCAAGTAATGTCATATTTATGAATTCTAGATTCATCATTCAACCCCAGACGTACGTACGACTTTATTTTGGGAATCTTGTACCTGTGAATACAAGATAAAATCACTTGCTTCGATAACTCTCTTCATTGCTATTGGCAGAGATACAAAATCAAGGTTTTGTTGTTGCTATAGTGGCAGACTTGAGATGCATTAATTAAGGAACAACTAGTTTCTAATGTGATCTGTACTTTTATATGCTATAATAGGTCAAAACTTGATAATAAACGATCGGTTTAGATATAAGATCTGGTAGCAATCTAGTATATTTGAGTCTAAAAGTTTGGAGTATGTGCATTACTTTTTCTTGCTTGAAATTTAGAAGATCATTTATCTGTCTCTCTCTCTCTTCTTTTTCTACTTTCAAAAACATGTATATAAATGACATTTACTTTTTCAGTTATCTATACAATAGGATATTACCGGGTCGATATGGATAATAGTCTATTACATTACGATACATTAAGCCATTTTTGGACATACATCCCCCCGGAGTGCCTTCACTATGTAGAGTTTGTCCGACAGACAGTTACAATAATCTTACTTATAGTGCCATGAAGGAAAAACTAAAAACTCTTTTATAAATAAACATTTTCTTCACGGTTACCTAATCTCCTGCGTATATAGAAATTTGATATGATGTATCATGCGGAATATGCTATATAAAAACTATTGGGCTTTTAGGT
>VCJC01003234.1:0-12899 GCA_024140195.1 Backusella luteola | reverse complement strand
ATATTTATAATCCAAATCAGCAGCAACCTCAAATGTATTATTTTCCTTCACCGTCTTACCGTTTTGCTCGAAGACAGTAGTTAAGAAGCGACCAGGTCGGAGAGCTACAAGAAATTGACGATCTCCCTTTTCGGCGAGAATTCTTTCTTCACCTTCACGATGTATAGAATGGAGATATCCGGAACGATAAGGAAGGTTGACAGTGAAGGATGAGAGATCTACGATTTGTCGTACGCCAGCACCATAAGCTATCTTTGCAAGCAAACCCTTGGTAGCCACAAAATGGGGAGTACCAGCAACTAATAGAAACAGACGATTGTGTCCAGCAATTTCACGTTCAAACACATCAGTAGTCGTGTAGTCTCCCTGAACAATTCTGAGGTTTTTGGCGTCGGGATAAAGCTTTCGCACCTTTTCGACATCACGAACATAAGCTGTAACGTCGGCATTTTTCTTTAAAAGAAAATTGACCAGTTTTGAGCCAATATCACC
The DNA here is from genome assembly GCA_024140195.1 of Backusella luteola. Classification (NCBI taxonomy): domain Eukaryota; kingdom Fungi; phylum Mucoromycota; class Mucoromycetes; order Mucorales; family Backusellaceae; genus Backusella; species Backusella luteola. The sequence continues at coordinate 12,407 of VCJC01003234.1, read as the reverse complement.
AGTAGCACCAAGTACAAAGATTTTATCTGACATAGTGTATAAAGTATTTGTTTCTTTTGTGTATATGTGTGTGTTTGTATAATAAAAAAAATAAAAAAAGAGAGAGAGATAACGTCTCCCTTTTATATGAAACTTCAAACTTCTAATTGCCGGTGGGAATTTCCCGAAACTAACTCCAGATTCTGAGAAAAAAGCCATTTTAGGTAACTGACGTATGCTATCTGATAAAAATAAAATTGGGATGTACACCTTTTCTCAAAACAATGTTTAAAAAATCAATGTCACAATTTTTAGAAAAACTGACATTGATTTGAGAAAAGGTGTACGCAAGCGTTTCTATAAAAGGAAATGTAGAGCTGGATTTTTTCACCTTACTAATTAAGATGGCAGAGAGCATAAACCAAGTAAAGTACAACTTTATACACTTGTATATTATACTAAAAATGTTGTATAAAAAAATACATTTGTAAGCCTGTTTATCGAATACCTTGAAATAATATTGCTTTCAACGTTGGCTGACGTTGTACAAAAAGTAAACTCTTTATGCTTGTATCTCCCCGGTGTAATTATTTTCCGGGTGCTTTGGGGTGGTTTCCGCACTATTTCCAAAAAAAAATAGAAATGATGATAGCGTATAAAGAGAGTTCTTAAAAATAAAGGGTGAAGGGATTCCAATCACGCCAAGTTTTATTTAATCTTCGTCTTCTTCTGAATCTAAGCACTGTTCCAAGGTAATCCGAGGCAGCTGCCCTTCCTAACACTTATTGCTCGCTCGTTGACGTCATCATCGTATTCATCCGCGTCTTGATGAAGTAGGTCTTGTAGAGCAGCTCTCTGTTGTATCAACTGATCTATCTGATGGTTCAAACCACCCATTTGGCTCAATGTTCGAAGCATTCTCTCTTCTCTCTCAAATGCCCTACTATGTCTTTCTATTTGTTCTTTCGAAGAACGGTAAAGTAAGATAAAGAAAAACTAGTTGTCCTCTCATTATTAATCTCTTGCCACCGTTTCTAACACTCACATCGTCTAATTCAGGATGCTGGGCAGAAACAGGCCCGTCATCATCATTATCATCAGAAATCACAACAATTACAAATACATGTTAGCCTTTAAAATCGTGTACTAATATCAGACATACCTTCAGCAAGTGGGTTTTGCTGCCCTTCTTCGTCGACGCCATCAGGACCAAGGATATCATCGATTTAATCCATAGTGAAGGGCTCTGTTTTATGTTACATGAGGACACTAGTAATAACATTGATATAATATATTCCCCTACCTGGTGGTGGTGGTGTTTGATCCAATGGATCTCCCACAACGGATGGGGATCGGGCTGGTTGACGAAGTGCACATTGCAAAAAGGCACAGTTCTTTGATTCTTCTATAAAAGTACAAACGAATAAATAAATAAATACATACGGGTAAAAACTGAATCAAAGGGAATGCTGTGTTTCTCTTGATCACATAATCACCGGTTGCAAACATTCCTACTTCACTAAAATACACGATATGCTTACAAACCGGGAATTTGTTCTGCAGATAGTATGGGCAACCACAAACAAAGTTTTCAGCAGATTTCTGGTACTGAGCACATCGATATGTGGTGGCTGCCTCGATGACTTGTCTATTTGTGGCTCTTGTTGCCTCCAGTACACTACCATGCGCGTTTTTGTAGCATTTATTCAGCTCAATGGTGAAATTCTTTTCCCAAGTTAGAATATCGGCACCATGGACTAAAATTTGATCAAACTTAAACTCCAAGTCACTGACATGACTTTCTATAATGATATACAAAAAGAGATCCAACCGAGACTGATTATAAGAAGAGAGAGAGAGTCTCTCTTCAAAACCGACCAATGGGCCTCGACCAACATAGTTGTCCTAGCCAAGGGAACAGAGTGAGGAGGAGAAGCCCTTGCCCATCTGCTGTACCATCCTACGGTATACCATCTATTGTACAGATATACCCAGGCATCCAGTAGATTATGCATGACGCAATAGTCGTAATTTTCCTTTGTGCACAATTCATGAATTTCGATACTGGTCATGTTCATCGTGGTTTGCCCAATTCCTATATTTTTTATTAGGTCAGAAAGGTATACTTAATAGAAAGATCGCTCTTTATCTTTACCATTGATGTTTACTAAAACTGGAATCATTGGGTGCATGCTGTAATGCCGAGATATCATTGAATTCAGCTGCTCTCTTTTTTCTTTTGAGCAAATGATACCAGTTCTATTCGCCATATCCGGAACAAAATCAACAGGAACAAAGTCAGACTCACTGTGAGCTCTTTCGGGGTCATATATGACATCTGTTTTCGCCCCACCAAGCATGGTTTTAACAGATCATAACATATGTCATAGGCAGAGATGCACGATTGTTTGTTCGGGGCTAGGGAACACGGTTTCAATAGCATTGATCTGAGCCATATATTTATTAGTAAAAAACCTCGTAGGACGTAATCCCAAGTGGCTTAACCGATCAAGATATATCGTAATTAAACGGGTTTTAGCCTTGGGAACCATTACACTTCTTTCGTCTACGTTCAAGAATAGATACGATACTGGGAATCCCATGCCATTGGCATTAGCCAATACAACATATAGTTCACAACCAGCCCTGTTTGTTTTATAGGCCGAGTCTATAGCGTACTTTTCGATTTTTTCGGACATATTGGGCATAGTCAACATATGGAACAAAGGAGTGGTGAATGCAAATGCGACCACGCCTTCGAGATTCGACATATCCATAGTAACCTAAAATGGATCGGTCGCGGGAATTCTTAATACACAACACTTGACTCTTGCACTCAGGTAACTTACTTCTTCAAACGCATCATCAAAGCGTTGATCAATATGTATGCGACAAGATTGGAATTGATCATTATCCAATCTGTACAGTGAAGTAAAATGGCTATAATACCAATTATACACTTGATCTTGTCTTATGTGGAAGTCTTTGGGGAGCTTTCTTCTGACTCTTCCATACAATGTTCTTGCATTTGAGGCACATCTGTCATATTGTACCTGCAAGCGCATGAATCTTTCAACTTCATCCGATGGACCACTACGCTCCCTAACACTGGGGCGATTGTGTCCCATCCCATGTTTTACTTTAATAAAAATTTGTCCAAGTATTTTGTTAACAGCAACGGTGACGCTCCCTTCGCAATCAAAAATATTCATTCTGGTGTTTTGGCGCTGTAATTGCTCTCTTCGTTGTTGCCTTTGTATTTTAGTACTTTGGACTACAAAATGCAAATGCAGTGATCTTGCTGCTCAGTACGTTGTTTCGAGGATGCTGGAAATAATAGGAATATCCATCCAGTTGCCCAATTGCCTCGACGACCTCTCGGGCGATATCGACTTCGTTCTTTTCACTAAGCTCTGGCGACATGATAATTACATGTTCAAAACAATAGGCGTTGTTGTGTGTTCTGATATCGGAATCCAACACTTCACGTACTGCATCTCCGAGATCTTGGATTTCAACGGCTGCGTCAATGATTTCCGGAGGACCGGCGGCTTGGCTCACTCAACAGTTGGTACAACGGCCATGCAGTCTTTCTGTTCTGCTTTGAAACATATCCACTGGAAAGGCTCTCTTGCAATTTTGACATTTCTTGGTCCTCTCATTTGGAGGGGTTATGGTCAGTGGGGTTGCAGTTGGATCCATAAAGAAAGATAGTAAAAACGCGAAAAATAAAAACACGAAAAAAAATATCTATTTTTGCTTGATTACCAAAATGTGATGTGATAAAAAAAAGTGCGAAAAGATGTGACATTAAAAAAAAAAGAAGTGCAGAAACCACGCTCAAATATTATTCTCAGGTAACAAAATATCACGAAATTATCAATATGGATTTTATTACTTAATGTGAAATGTTTTCTATCATAAAAAAAATTATTGAAGTTTTGCAAGATCATAATTATTCTGGAGCCATTCGCGCATTGTTTGAGGTGGTCGGCCAAGCATGACACCAAATGGTGTTGGACCTTCAATATCTTGTAATTCAACCAATCCGTAAGCATAGAAATGTGGTAAGCCTTTGGCAATAAATTCATCGTATTTCTCCTGGTCAGAAACTCTTTTACTCTTGATTTCTCTACCGAGAACATCACTCAAGATGACACTGACTTCATTTGCAGAGAGTGGATCGCCAATCATGGTATAAACTGAGTTAACATGCTTCTCGATAGGATCAGTCAATACAACGGAAGCCAATTCAGCAATATCAACAGTTGAAATGTAGCCATGTTTATAATCCAAATCAACAGTAACCTCAAATGTGTTATTTTCTTTCACCGTCTTACCGTTTAGCTGGAAGACAGTACTTAAGAAGCGGCCAGGTCGGAGAGCTACAAGAAATTGACCATCTCCCTTCTCGGCGAGAATTCTTTCTTCACCTTGGCGATGTATGGAACTGAGATATCCGGAACGATAAGGAAGGTTGACAGTGAAGGATGAGAGATCTACGATTTGTCGTACGCCAGCACCATAAGCTATCTTTGCAAACGAACCCTTGGTAGCCGCAAATTGAAGACTACTAGCAAGTAGTAGAAACAGACGATTGTGTCCAGCAATTTCACGTTCAAACACATCAGTAGTCGTGTAGTCTCCCTGAACAATTCTGAGGTTTTTGGCGTCGGGATAAAGCTTTCTCATCTTTTCAACATCACGAACATAAACTGTAACGTCGGCATTTTTCTTTAAAAGGAAGTTGACCAGTTTTGAGCCAATTTCACCAGTAGCACCAAGTACAAAGATTTTATCTGACATAGTATGTAAATGCGTTTGTTTCTTTTGTGTGTATGTGTGTGTTTGTATAATAATAAAAAAATAAAAGAGAGAGATAACGTCTCCCTTTTATATGAAACTTCAAACTTCTAATTGCCGGTGGGAGTTTTCCCGAAACTTACTCCAGATTCCGAGAAAAAGCCATTTTTAGGTAATTGATGCACGCAAGTGTTTCTATAAAAGGAAATGTAGAACTGGGATTTTCGGCACCCTGAGCATAACTGTGGTGTCGGACTACAATTTTTTTAAAACTCGTCAAAAATAAGCTGTGATTTTTTCATGTTACTAACTAAGATGGCAGAGGGCACTAACCAAGTAAAGTACAACTTTATACACTTGTATATTATACTAAAAATGTTGTATAACAAAATACATTTGTAAGCCTGTTTATCGAATACCTTGAAATAATATTGCTTTCAACATTGGTTGACGTTGTGCAAAAGGTAAACTCTTTATGCTTGTTTATACGTGTTTTGGATATCGGCGTTTTCAATTGGAGACATGATTCATAGTGATTACAAATCAACCATTGTTTCTAGTGTAGAAAAATAATGTAAAATATGTTCTGTTCTAACCAGGCTTATTGTGCCATGTTCACGTTCTATCATTCAAATGGAAATACCTTCCTTGCTCGTAACTCTTCCAACAGTGAGAAATGATATTATTGGATTTCGGCATGAATCGAAAGAAATAAAGGTGTATAATCGTTTTGTGAAAATTGGCACAGGTGGCGAAAATAAAGTGACACGCTTTTTTCAGTTTTATGATACAAATATACAAGTAAAACCTCTCGAAAAATGTCGTTTTTTGTTGATCATAGTTGAGTGAGAGATAGAAAGAAAAACAAGCATCCCTCTTCTTTTTTATTTGCAGAACGATGGATCACGCGCTCTTCTGATAAATGAGTGGAACTCTAAAAAACCACACTACAGTCGTCCCCTGGTAGTTTCCGGCGTTTGTGATATCAAGATAGGCCGGAAATTATAGGGGACGGGATTTAGCGGGGAATCACACTACACACAAGAATCAAACCACCGTTCTCTCCTTTAATAAGTGAATAATGTTATTTTCAGATATGTTTTAATAATTATATAGGAAGACACAGATATTACAAAGAAAATAGGAAAGTGAAATCTTTTTTTATGTATTAACAACAAGTAGTATACGAGAAAGTCGCTCGACAAGGGAGAGATGGATAGGGAAACAATTACTATTGGAAGGCATGACGTTCACGTAGGAAAGAGCATGGTATCTTCTAATAATATCACGTAATGTACTGTACGCTGAATGGTTGGTTTGATTATAAACAAGGTGTATCTAGACATAAATAAGTTAATTTAATATCGTTCTCCCTTATACCATTTTTTTTTTACCTCTACAACAAGTGGGCTAGAGTTAAATAGTTCATTATTTGGATTTTCTGTCGGTGGAGAAGAATGTATTAGGTAACCACTAGCCAATGGTATCATCCAGACTTCGCCATCCGAAACCGAGTCGATCTCAAGCACACCATAAGATGCACGCTCTCTTTTATTTGAGTACGCCACACGATGATTTAATAATAATGCCTTTGTTTCTGAACTACTCAAGTTATCTGCTTCAAAACTACTGGATGATGGTTGTGCCATTCTCCTTGGTGTTGCACCGCCATTATTAGCACTCATCATAGGAACGCTACCTCCTCCAGCTGCTGATCCACTGGCTGTAGGTGTATTCATTGTTTCAGGTGTCGTATTACCTGTCAAATCGCCACCATCAGCTGAATCTAAAGTAGACGCGACATAAAGCGAAGATTCCATATCAAGACCAACAATTGCAACCTTTTCATCATTTGGAACGACTTGTATCCATGCCTGTAACTCTTCCTCAAACATAAGGCCTATTTTTGCAATGACGAACGTCCAAGGAAATCCAGTACGCCCTGCCACGTCCTTTGTACGGCGCCAAATTTCCTCAAATATTAATGACAGTTTACTTTGTTGATTATCGATGATAGAAAACTCGACCAATTCACCACGATTATCTGTCCAAACCACGATGGTCCATCTCTTATCAAGACTAAAAGTGTAGCCCAAATGAAGTACTGCACTGCTTTCCAATATGGTAGGGAAATTTCCAAGTGCATGCTTCAGCTTGAATTCAACGCTATCTGGTATCGGTTTTGTCAAAATAAAAGGAGGTGCGTACATTTCCATTACACTTCTGCTGTTATCGTGGATCCTGCCCAAAACAACATGGTGGCATTTACTATAAACTGAAAACGCAATTTCCTTTAATCCAAATTTGAGACATCCACCAAAAGAGGTGGAACGTAAAATGTGTTCTATCGGTACCAGTTGCATTACTACTCTGGCGTGAGTGTGATTTGTAGCTTCAGTAGAGTTTTTCGTGGGCTTTTGATTGTTGTTTTTATGGTAATTATACATAAGGTTACTGAAACACCGGCTAAGCTCCAAGTTTGACGATAGATGTGATGCGGGATTCACGAGATAAATTACAATATTTACATTTTCTGCTACAGCTCCACCCAAGGCAGCACCTAATTTTTGGCATTCTGCAAAATAGCTTCGTATTTGTCTATCCTCTGAGGATTCATTTTCTAAGGGAGCTATACAGTTATCATTAGACCTGGTGATCGAGATAAAAAAAAAAAGAACTTACGTAGCAAGGTTACAGGTACCAATCCTTTGCGGTAATGCCCCACATTGCCAGGATGATGTGCTCCCAATTGACATGTTTCATACAGGACGCTCAACCCCTTAATGAACTGCGTTATATTCGATCCAATTGCATCGTTTCTAGGATACAAGACGAAGTAATTGATATGTTTTTTGTTGGAATAAGGTTCCAGGCGTAGCTTTTCCCAAAACATGATTAATTTGGAAGTACCTTCAAGGTATTCGTCCTGTCTTCCAACCACGATGTTTGGCGGTCGAAGCGTATCCAAGTTGGGTTCTGCAGGCCGACGTTTTTTAACTTGGTATTTACCATACTTGGAATGTGCTTGGTTTGTTTCTATAAAAAGTAGTTAATACGTGAATCTAAAAAGAATTTTTTTTTGAATTACCTGAGAGATCATAGTATTGATGAACATTAAGTGGTCCCTTTACAGTAACGGACGAAGGTAGAGGAGGCTGATCTATGTACATGGAGTCGGTATTGGCTTTAGTTTGAGTAAAGATATCAAGTAGCGTATTTTTAAAATCTTTGATCATATTATCAACATCATATGGTGTTGATGGGGTATGAATGGTATCTATAAAAAAAAGTAAATATCCATGCTTTAATCTATTTTGTTATCCCTCTCCTTTGCCTACCTCCATTGAATTGCTGTAGTAAATTTCTTCTTCGTGCTACTAGTGCCTTTGCAGACTCGCCTTCATTTGCTTCAAATCCATTGGATGAAATAGATTCAATGCCACCAGAAAAAGGGTAACCACCCAAAACAGCTTGTTGACACAAATAGTCTAATGCTTTAAAGTCTTTGGCCATATTATTGCTATCAAATGTCTCAGCGCGGACAATACTTGTGGCAATTGTTCTTGCAAATGGACTGTCATAATCAAACACCATGTCATTAATATCGAGTTTCTTTTTTGATTTTGAGAGGCTGAAAAGAAGCATCTGAACGTAGTTGTCTTGTATACGACCCAAGGAATGGATAGCTGTGGTTGATTTGTTATCCTCGTCAATTTCACTCCCATTGGCGCCATCGTCTTTATCAATTTCATCACTAGTTACTCCGGGTATCGCTCCTTCCATTTCAGAACCAGAGTCAGAATATGAGCCACTGCTAGCATCACTATCACTGCTGCCACTACTACTGCTACTGCTAGAGACCATATCCGCATCGCCATAGTAATTCGTAGACGTTGCAGCTCTATTTAAAGGGGTGTCCGAACTTTCCATTTTAATGGTAATATCATCATTACCATTATTGCTATTACCCTGCTGCTGTAGTGCTTTCTGTTTATCGGACGGTTTCTTGGCAGGTTTTTTTTTACTAACAATGGGTACATAATCTGGTTTATATGGATTGCGCTTTGATTTTTTACCATGCTCTTGTTGTAACAAAGGCGTGTACATGAACTTGCCACCATCGCAGTACTTTGAATCATTAATGGAATACTCGGTCTTGACTGGTGCAAATTCGGGGGGAACGAACAACGGATCCTCCGCTTTATCCTCTGAGAACAAATGCAATGATGCAGCTGGATTAAACCCATTTTCTTCTTTAGGCATTGGTGCTTCTAATGGAGTGACGGACTCGTTTGCTGGTGTGTCCAATATTGAATTATTGTGATTTTGAGGATTTTCATCCAACATTGTTGAAAGCTCTTTCATATCCATCATATCATCATCATTTAATAATCCGTCAGATTGATCCAAGACATTGGAGTAGCCTTCCTCAAGCTTTGGTTCATTTAATTCAGCAATATTTGTAGAGGAAATCAACATGCTAGGTGGCTTGCTTATGAAAGTATCTTGCACAGGAGCTAGTGGTTGTGGTGGTGGTGGTGGTGGTGGAGGTAGTGCAGGCGTTGGACCAGATTCAAAAAAATCAAAGTCTTCTTCTGTCACGCCGAAATCAAAGTTATCTATATCATTCATACCATCATCGATCCATCTACTGTTTGACATATCCATCATCATACTGTCCATTCCATTACCCCCTCCTAATGATTCCATACCAAATGCATCTAAATCCATCGCACCAAGTTGTGGCGACTGACGCTGAGATGGTTGCTGTTGCATTTGTTGTTGTTGTTGTTGTTGTTGTTGTTGTTGTTGTTGCATTTGTTGTTGTTCCTGTTGCTGTTCCTGTTGATGTTGTTGCTGTTGTTGTTGCTGCTGCTGCTGTTGTTGTTGTTGTATTAATAGTAGTTGATCATTATTATTATTATTATTATGATATCCATTATCTGCATTAATGGGCGTATTACTCGTATCTGCTGAGTTCGAAACCATGGAGTTCAAGGCAGGATTCGTGTCCGGAAATGTTGGCATGTAATCCATATCTTGGGCACCGCCGCTTGCACCGGGTATACTAAACTGGTTCATGGCAAAATCGGCCAAAGAAGTAGAACGGTGTTTTGCCTCGTCCAATAGAGAACCAGGTGTACTGCAATTTACATCGTTATTCCTAACACTTCCGGGCGTAGCGACAGTCTTTGCAGCCATTAGCGGACTTGAAACAACATCCTCGTGCAATATATTATATAAAAAGCTATCCGATTGCTGACTCTGTAGTTGATGTTGATTTGATGATGATGACAATCTATCAAGAATAGACTCTATTGTTTTATCCTGAGGGCTCGTATAATTCCAATAATCGCCATTATAGTCCGCCTTTTCGTTCCATGCCCAACGGCACCATTTATCACCCAAGTCTTCCGAGAAGCCCTGGTTATACCCAAACAATCCATTCATGCCTGCAATTGCAGTCGGCGATAGTTTTGAGGAGGACGAAGTAAATATAAGAGCAGTTGGATAAAAGACGTGTTCTTCGCTCGAAGTTTTAATTGCCACTAAGCTTGGTAGATCGCTGTCGTGTAGTTGCTTTATTAGATGTTCATAAGGTATATCGAATAGTAGAGACCATCGTTTTAATATATTTTCGGTTAATTGAGACGATAATGAATAATTATTGGATGCTGTATGAGCAGTCTCGCCAGAAGGGCTTAGAATCACTAGTAAAAAGTAGCATTAATGTACTCTGTTGCCATTGCAATCTCTTGTTCGCATACCTTTTCTTCCCCGCGTATGAATAGCTTGCAATGTAATTGGCTGTATTCGCATGCGACGAGTATTAGGCTGGAATATTAAGTTGGTATTTGCCAAGTAAATGTTATAAGAACAGCATAAAACCGTGCTCGTCTCAGCGCATGTGTTGTCTCCCAGAATATCTTCTGATCTTTTTGGAAATACAAAAAACTCACCAAGAGGGAACCCACCCTTTCTTTTCATTTGTCTTTTTATATAATAACATAACGAGTTAATCACTTTAACTTTCACGCGATTGTTTTTAATCCAACAAACTTACAGATGAACGAGATTTCGAATGGACTTTATAAAATACTTGTATTCTTCCGCGACTTTAACGGGCGAGTTTGAGTTGGATTGCGTTGAAGACGCAACAGGAGAGGCAGTTGGTGATTGCATTTTGGAGTAGGCATTTTCCCAGGTGAACAACCCGACTTTAATTTCTACAATACATTTTAAAAGTGATTAAAAACGACCAATTCGTTGCCTTTTAAGAATCTCTCTAACCTTCTAGCGCGTTTAAATCTTCCATCGCGTCTATTCGACCAGTATGTTTTTCGTCAAACCAAAAGACCCACAGCTCGAGCGATAACAAGTCATCTTGTTGTTGTTGTTGTTGTTGTTGTTGTTCTTGTGTGAATTTCCATACTGCCGGTATATTTGTTGATACAAGGTTTGTATAGGCTCTCATCAATATTAAGTCGTCATCCGTTATCGTTCTTTTTAAGTAATTTACAAGATTTTCTTTTTTACATTGCTGATGGTACACTCTATAGCGTATTTGTGATACGCCACTCTATTCAATATCATGAGTTAATATCTATTCTTCCATAGCATTAAACTTTAACTTTATTATCAGTACCACAGCGAGTATATTGGTTAAACTTGAGTCTGTGAGCATAAGTTATTGAAATATCATTTAAACTGTGCTTGTTGTTTATTGTGTGCGTTTGTTTCTGACAGTTAAAATAAAAAGGGCAAAATAAAAGAAAAATTACTTTAAAATAAAAAAGGAACACAACCAAAAAGGGCAAAGGAACTGTGTGTACGACGAGGCAACCGATTTCACTTTGAAGTTCCGTTGATTGCGTCATTTATCATGAACAAACGATGGTGAAGTGCAAAAAGCGAAGTATAGTGAGTGACTGTTATAAAGACGCTCGTCTTTTCTTTCACTGCTAACCTTGTGTTAATTCACTTGTTTATCAATAAATAAAGTGTAAACTTGGATCAAAGAAATATAAAATGAGATTAGATTACCAAGCTGACTTTAATTGGTTGTCCCAAATTCAGGGTTTTGGCTTGATTTTGATGCATTGGCCCTCTCTCTCTCTCTCTCGACTTTACTTTAGGCAAAAAAAAATGGGTCTATTAACATCTTTTTATATTATTTTAAAATAAATTTCTTTTTACGGTTACTACAGAAACCAATATACTCGTTTGCTGCCATTTAATATAACGACGCCTTGTTTCTGAGTGCTGTATTTCTCATTTAGATACAAATTACTGAAGAGAATCGGCGTTGAAATTGCTCTCATCATGAAGAATAGGATAGTTGGTCATATGATGATCTTGGGTATCTATGGTCCGGTAAAGGTAGCAACAGAGGAACAGTTAAAATTGTCGAGGACAAAGTGATAACAATGATTTTTATGTATGTAATTCTGCCTTTTTTTGAGATCCACTGATTGCTACATTTACTAAACCACGGTTAGTGATATTCATGGCACGGTATTGGACGGTACTGATTATTTTCCAGTGATTTTTGCTTCCAGTGATTTTTTTTTGTCCGGTGTATCACGTGTGGAAACACCCGGACTCTCTGAGTCTTCCTTCCAGTA
>VCJC01003224.1:4292-15636 GCA_024140195.1 Backusella luteola | reverse complement strand
TTTTTTTTTTTTTAAATAAATAAATACATAAATAGCTCATGGTAGTAATGACTCCAACCGTAGGACAAACCAATCTTACAATTATATACCGTATCTTCTCCACTGTTCTTGGATGTGTTATCGCCATGTGCTTGTATTTACTATTTCCTGACAACATGTACATCCTAGCACCAATTACCTGGCTTTTTTCAATCCCCAATTTCTGGCTCATATTACATCATAAACATGGCAAATTTGGACAATTCACCTTACTTGCATACAACTTGGTTGTTCTCAACAAGTACAATGACAGAGAAACGCATAACATTGAGGTTACTCATTTGACGTTCCAGCGCTGCATTGCTATTTTGGTGGGCGTTTTTGTCGGTCTAGTTGCAACCTGCTACATATGGCCTTACGAAGCAAGAGTTGAATTGCGTAAAGGTGTTTCAGACTTCCTTTTACGATTGGCTTGGCTTTATCAAAAACTGGTATCCATCTACTCGGAACGGCCTAACCAAAAAAAGATGGTCCATGAAGCCATGGATGCAAGCTACCAAAGACAACAGGTATCATTAGTGTTTATGGATCTTGAACTCCAGCTCCAGCTTACATTGATGGATCTACAAGACTTGCTAAAGCAAACGCCAAATGAACCACGTCTTAAAGGTGCATTCCCTGTGAAAACATACAGCGATATCCTTGCATCATGTCAAAACATCACAGACAAGTTTGCATCCATGCGGTCCGTGATCCTCAAGGACGAATGGTTTGAGCAGGTCCAGAGTGATTTCATTGCTCCCGTTAGCCATGAACGCCGAGAAATGGTGGGAAACATCCTGCTTTATTTTTATATCCTTGCATCTGCCATGCGTCTTAAAACGCCCTTACCTCCATATTTACCTCCTGCAAGACAAGCATGGGAATCTCTTATCGAGAGATTGCGTCAGTTACCTATGGTTAGATCTAAAGAATTATTGAAGAAGAATCACATTTATTTGTTTTATTATGCTTATGTCACTGTATTGGAAGATATTATTCGCGAATTGGATAAAGTATGTATAAAAGAAAGAAAGAAGTAAAAAAAAAGTTACTAATCTCTTATTATTATTATTATTATTATTTTTAGTTGGGTATAAACATGACTTTGCTGTTTGGCGCTATTGTACCTGAGGAACAATGGGATGGTTTATTTGAACCATGGGATATCGAACAGAATGGCATTATGAATGTTTTAACATGATTTTACCGAGTTATTTATAAAATATAAAATAAAATAAGAAAACAGTGTATTAAAATGATGCTTTTTTTTTTCTCATGTTCCGCCTTTATTTGATAAGACTTTAGACAATAATGATAATATATTGTCGGATAGCATTGAACACTATCTTAACGCAGAAATAAACGATAGTGCTTATTATTTTAGTGCCTGCATTTGAAAGCTCCCAATCATGCGATTCCTGTGTCATATAGGGCAGATTGTTCTTGTACCGCTTGTACACAAGACCAGATAGACAAGATAATTGGCTACATCGTCAACGGCAAGATGCTAGTAAAAATGGCGTCCTCCAAAGTAAAAAATAAAAACGAGGGCGGAAGTAATTTTATCAAGATGTTTTGGTTATTTGGTTTTGAGAGACTTACAGGGCTCTGATATCAATAACACATGCAGTGTCATTCATAATACAAAAACTAATCATTAAAGTGTACAAACAAAACATTCAAATTTGTATTATATTTATTATTATCATCAACATCATCATCAATGAAAGCGTTTTATTCCTTGACAATATGTCTATTAGGCTTGAGACATGCATCTTCCACTCCAGGAACAATTTCCACTCTGATACCCTCCTTTTCCAACAAGCCGATACCTTCACACTGAACGAGGTTTGGTGGCTCCCTCACACCAACCACTACACGCGCAATGCCAGCTTCAATGATGCGACTTGAACAAGGGCGATTACCAGAGAGGCGAATAGAACACGGCTCCATTGTAGTGTACATGACTCCTCCTTTTGCCAATTCGAGCGAATCGAGCTTTGCCAAGGCACATTCTTCGGCATGGGTGTTGCCTGGCAATTCACGCGAAAATCCTTTGCTGAGCACGACATTGTCCTTGTCGACTAAAACTGCACCAACACAATAAGCTTGAGGCGCTGGGATGGACTTGTTGGCTTCGTCAATGGAAAGCTGCATGTATTGTGCGTCTCGAGCATCGTTTGTATAAGGAGTTCCGTAAGGATCGCTCATTTTTTAATTACGTTTATTGAAAAGAAAAAGGATTGTATCACCTCACTCTGCGCATTTCTGTATATAATAATAATAAATATAAAAGTCAAGCTCTCGTCCTGCGCAGAACAGTGTCGCGTGTTTTTTGACATGGTGAAACAAGATTTTTATTCAAAAAAAAAGGAGTGTATCATAATACTTTATTTATATATATATGGTTTTTTGTCTTTTACAATGCTTTAATCATTCAATAGTTCTAAGTGGCTTTTTAAGCTTCCAAAAGGCTCATCAAAACAGCCTGGGTCTCAGCAGCTTCTAATGCTTGTTTGACTTCAAGATGGTATCTAGCAGCTTGGATCCAATCCTTTGCTAAGCGTTTGGGCCAGCCTGTGAGTTGGTTCAATTCACGTGTGGCGTATTCAATATTGTCGCGTTTCAAGTGATACTCGGTGCGACTCAGCACCGACTCGACATCGCTTCCTTGAACTAAGCCTGATTTTTTAAACATAAGATAGGACATTAACAAGCTGATGATGTGTGAGCCAAAGCCACCATCTTCAGGTACAAGAGACACTTGACGGATTTCATCCGCCACTTGTTCGAAGCGGGTCATCAATTCGCTGATGGAATTCACTCCCTTCTCTGCCAATTCGTGTGGAATCGTCTTGAGCACTGTCTGGATCAATCTATCGTCCTTTGAGTTGCTGTTCAGTGATTTCAATTCGTCTGTGAAGGGCTGTTGCTGCTTGGATGAAATGACATCCTGGAACGAATTCAACGTGACATTAATGACATGATATTGGCGTGCCTTGTCGAGTGCCTTTGCATTTTCGAGTGTGTATTTCTCCAATGCGCCAAAGCGAGAGGCAATCACGTCCAATTTGGCTAATCTGTCTGCCCTTTCCTGCTCCACTAAAAGCTTGACCTGTTTAACAAAACGGCGCTGCAATTGCTGACTTTGGTCTGCGAGGGCATTGGCACGAGCCTGCTCCAAACGCTCCTTCTGGGCGTTCAACTCGGCAGCCAATTGCTCAGCGAATGAAACCTTCATTTCGGCACGGGTTTGTTCAAACTGATTCTTCAATTGAGCCTCACGCGAGACTATGGTGCTAGCAGCCTCAACGTGGGTGGTGGTGATGGTGTTGAAAGCGTCTACACGGTATTTCTCCAGATTGCCCTCGATCTCCTTTCCCTCTGCTGCCAATGCCTCCAGCGACTTCAATATAGCCTCCTGCTCCTTATCCACAGCCAAAAATCGATCGTTAAGCGCTGATACTTTTTCCTGAGCTTCCTGGATCACGGTGCGACCCAATCCTGAAAGACCAGTCTCGTTCAAAATGGAGGCCAATTCATGGACAATCTGATTGAGCTCACAGACTGTGGCGTTATCTGACGTAATTGACTTGATCACAATGGGCTTTGGTTTCTCGATGGCGACTTGAACAACAGGGGCTTTTGCTTCCTTATCAGATGACAAGCTGACAGTGGTGACTGCTTGCTTGGGAGTGACAGGTGAAGCAAGTTTGGGTGGCTCTTTCTGACCTGTTAATGTTTGATATGCATCTGATGCATAGCTGATGCTATCATTCACTGATTGCTGGATCTTTGTGCCGTAATCCTTTGCAGAGCCTGTGTATTGATCCAATGCCTTCGTCCACTCCTCGGATTGGTTGGTCAACTCATTGTTCTTTTGAATATCATGGATGAACTCGACTGTTTCCTTTGCGCCAGGGACGTATTCTGTAAAGACTTTTTCAAATTGGTCGTCTTGGGTTGCATAGTAGGCTGAACCACCGTAAGCTGAACCTAAAACCACTGTTGTGCCAACTAGTTTACCAAAGACTGAGCCTGACTTCTTTGGTGTAGCAGCAGCCGTGCTTTCGTGACGCTATTTGAACATGTTTAATGTTTTTGTTTGATTCTATTTTGAAAATGAGCCTCGATTACCTTGGCCACTGTTTGAAAGACGAGTCTAGACGGAACAGTCGAGGTTTTACACAATCTTGTTGTTCTCAACATGATTGAATGTTAGAAATAAAAAAAGAAATAAAAAAAGAAATGGAGTGGGGAAGGGGAACAATAGCCGCTTCTCTCTTGTGCGGTTATTCAAATAAAAAGAAATGAAAAATGGAAGGGGTGCCAAAGTCTGCACATATACGAGTTGCGTGACGCAATTTCCAAAAGCTTAATTTTAATTGGACATTCTTTTCTTTTTTCGTAAATGCTTAAGTTCGTTGATCGCTCTGGCTAAGCCATTGTAGTCATTTGCTTGATTCTCATATTTTTATATTTTTTAATAAAGCGTTTTCGTTTACTAAATGGTGTCAGTTCCTTCATTTTCTCACATTTTATCAACTTCAATAACGCACTGTTTCTTTCTCCTGTTAAACTTGAAATATTACTTTGAACGTAGCAAAAGGACAACATAAAGGCAAGTATCGATTTGTAGTTAATTTCATTTATATTGAAGACTAATATATATATATATATATATATATTGTAGAAGAGAGAAATGAACGACATCAGCCTCAAAATCAATGTCCAAACTAATACCAACTTAATTGAAAGAACTGATACAAAAGGGGTTCTTGCTACCAATACCTGTGCCCATACTACCTTTTCTACTACTATTAAAATTACCGGACCAAGTACTACTACTACTACTGTTAGTGTCTCTTGTAAGAATTAGAATTTAAAAACTATAGTAAATGACAGCTAGTTTTGCATGATGCTATCAGGATACATGGCACTAATAACGTGTAAGTATCCTACATTATATTGTTTAATTACCAACAACTAAATAATTGACTTGATAGACATTTATTTAGACCTTTGCACTGCAAGTCTTTCCTTCCTGAACTTATAACCACATCAGTCCTCTTGCATCATATTTCTATTAGCAACACTTTAAAGCAAATACATCCATTGAATCACAATAGTGATAATATTAGTATCATGTTTAACTAAAATAAAAAATAAATGCATCTGCTATATTTTTATGATAATAATATTAAGATTGCTGAAATCAGAAATCTCATATTTACAATTATCATGTGTCCACTGATTTATTTCTCTAATATAATCCAAAACAGCAGGCTCTCATTTCAACTGACTAAAATCGAACAAGGTAATATGACATTTAGCATTCTACCGCTACTAGAGGGATGCTTAGCTAAACTTATTTAATACATATAATGTTGGAGGTCTATATTTGACAACACTAGATTGTTCATTCCAAAACTACTTTAACCATAATGGTATCATGATAAAGTTAGCGAGAGATGGGCGATCTCCTCCTACCAAACCATTTAGTATGCATACTTGTTTCAAGAAAGAAAAACCATTCAAAACAATATCGTATATATATATATTTTTTTTTTTACTTTTTTTTTACTTAAGAAAAGCGAGTGTAAACTCTCTCTTAAAACTAATAAAGAGGCTTTTTTTTATTAAATATATATTTATGACACATACTTAGAAAATAAATAAATAAATATATATATATATATATATATACAAAAGAGTAAGTATATGTGTGTGGAATACAGATTTGGTGCCGTCTACAAGTAGATACAAATCATGAAAGTGTTTCAATATTTTGTTGCAAGTTATTCCTTAGCCTTGTATAACCTATAATGCTTATAAGCCGTTGCCTTATTTATATTTACTCGCCTTGCTGCTTCTGCTATTGTACAGTTATCATTATCAACATAGTCTATCATTTTTTCAATTTGTTCTTTTGAAGTGACTATCCCCTTCGCAGTAGGAATTTTGTGATCATTCAGGTATTGATGGTAGTATTTTTTCCCAGTTGAATTGCTCATTTTTGCTTTGAAGGACGCCTTTTCTACCGACAATTTTTCGTTGACAATATAACCGATCAACTCGTCTATCTGATCTTGTGTGATTATATTTTGATGCCTAGGACGTAGGTGGCGTGGTGTGGGAAAATTGTGGTTTGGATCCTCACAATACTCTTTGTAGTATGCATAGCCAACACGTTGGGACATGTTTGCCTTCAGTGATGCCTCTGCGATGGGCAGTCTGTCGCCAACGATACATTCGATTAGTGTTTTTATTTGATGATGGGAATATTTTTGATTACGATCCGTGGACAGGAATACCTTTCGGTTTGTTTCCATTAGGATTGTATTGTAATATTTACGCACCGTGCTGTAGCTGATATTTATTTTTTTTGAAGCTGCTAGTACGGACATGTTGTCATTTTTTACATAAAATATAAGTTGCCTGATTTTTTCTTCTTCTTGCTTGATCCTGGAGGAAGTATATGCCGCTTTATTCTTGTTTCTATTTGGTTTTTTCTTGGTTACCCTATTTCCATTGTTGTTGGTATTGCTAGCATCGTGTAATAGCAAAGTATTTTTAAGTTCTCTATCAGAGACCTCTTCTTTTATTGGAATACTATTTGTTCGGCTTCTTGTTTCGACCATTTGTTGCTGTTGAAAAAGTAAGGGAAAAAGATGAAGAAAGGGAAAAAGTCGCGTTTTGTTTGTTTATGTTTGCTTTTTTATTTATTTTGAAATTCCGTCTTGTTTTCTCGGAAAAAAAAATGTGGATGCTGTACTTTCTAATGTAGTCATCATTCTCTCTAGGCTGATTTGTCAAATATGAATTTTGCATAGGTATATATGGACTGTGGTCGTTGATAAATAGACCTTTGGTCGAAAAGTGTGTTCCCATATCAAATGATGTTTCTCTATCATGATTTTTCCTGTGATGTTTGATACTACATGTAAACAACGTTACAAACCATGTAAAATTTCGAAACATTCACATGAAAATTCAATACTGTCAATATTTCAGCATATCATATTTTCTTTCCACTAATAATAATCGAAATAAAAATATATAGACTTATTGGCTCAAATGGTGTTCCTGATTTATATCCAATCAGTCGGTAAACGCACTTTTGATAAAAGTTTTTTTAAAAAGAAACCAAAAACTTTGTGGATGCATCTATTTTGAGGAGTACATTGGAACACATTAAATTTTAAAATTTGAAATAGAAAGTTGAAATAGATTGCATGGAGTTTATTTACGCTAAAGCATGCCATGTTTCTTATTTTCTCTTTCAGTTTGGGGGGGGGGACTTGGGCAAAGGGAACATCTAGTATGCACGGTGATTGAAATATGGTACCCAATAGTTTTATCAATTCTTGCAGACATAGCTACGATTCATCTATTTTTTTAAAGAAAAAGAAAATTACGATTTTGATTTTTCTATCAAAGTAGTGTTTATATATAATAAACATATACAGTTGATATCTAAAGGGGCTCCCCTGTATTATTCCATTTAAGTAATCCAAATTCCTGAATCTAAAAAAGCGCGGAGTTGAATAAAGTGATATATGCAACAAACTTTGGATTACTTGAATCAATAAAAATAAGTTAATGAATCAAATAAATGAACAGCATCTGTATATATTTATATATAGTTTGATAGAGTATCAATGTATGTATATATTATAATATGTTATTATGGAATAAATAGCGAAGGATATAAGTAGGTGTATGTAGTTCCATGTGATATATTTTGTTTAATTATGGTAATATTAACCATTGTACTTTTTTATTATGTAATAATGATTTCCATTATTGTTTAATCAGAGTTATCTATATAAAACAAGTTTTTCAGCAAAAGGAGAGATAATGATGGTTTTTTTTTAATAATTAAAATCCGGGGACTTCTTTTAATACCTGCTCCTAGTTTTATTATAAAGTCCTTTAATGCCGATCATCGGCTAATCACAATTAAGTTTTAGCCATTGTCACCCTCAATCAAATTTTTTCTTGTTCAGGTAATAATATGTCACTTTTTAGTCTTTACATATTTGAATTTTGTGGTGATAAAGCATGGTAATAAATAACAGATATAATGATAATTGTAACATACAGTTTTCATAATAAGAGCAAACATAGATAAATGTTATGGATCAGAGACTTTTTTTTCTTCTTTGCATTCTCTCATTCATCCAGATAGTTGAATAAAAAAAAATAAAAAAAAAAAGTACAAACCCACGCTTAATTAATTATTTTTTCCTCTTATCTTCTAAAGAATAAAAGAAAGAAAGAACAAACTCCATGTTGCATTTATATATTTTGTATTGCCTTTGCCTGTACTTTGCGTCACAATTCATTTATTTATCTTTTTTTTGTTTTTGTTTATTACGTTTTAAATGAATAAAAATGACGTTTTTATTATTAAATAAAGAAAAAAAGATAGAAGAGATATTTTAGTTGAATCTGATGATCTCAAAGCACGTTGCTATGGCTTGTTGAATAACAAATAATATTTCCTCTTTTTTTTAGTTTTCTTTCAGGAGTAAAATAGAAAGTCGGAAGATGTAAAAAAAGTTTTTTTTGGGGGGAGAATTAAATCTAAATGTTAGAGAGAGAGAGAGAGAGAAAGAAGCAACCCATATTGTTCTTTGAGAAAAGAATGATATGTTACACAGCGGAGTAGTAGTCATGTGCCTTTTTTATTTTCAATAGAGACAAAAAACTATGAAAAATATAAATATAAAACAACGCTTTCTATTAAAAAGACCAATACCAGTAAATCAGCCTGAATATAAAAATAACATCTTTTTCGGCTTTCATCAATATTTTATTATTTCCTTTTCAAGAATTATAAAAGTGAAACTATATCCGTCAAAAGGGCCGTTTACAAAAAAGGAAATTGTGAAAATAAGGGGGGTGGTTATTTCTTACTTTTCATGATATGAACATATAACCTTTTATTTTTTATTTTTTTGCTTCTTTTTCTCACACTTTTTTTTTTCTCTTTTAATTATTACAATCACAACAAAAATGAATGCAAATGAATGGACAGTAGATTATCCCCCTTTATTCACTGATATAGATTGGAATGTACAGCCCTTTATACCTTTGGAATACGATCAAAAAACATCTTATCATCCACCCTTCCAACGAAGACGTAGTTCTTCTGTTGATTTGCCCTTAAATCCTCTCTATTCAAATGCGGGAAGAATACAGAGTCAACCCACAATCCAAGAGGAGCCTCCAATAAGAAACTGGAGCCCTCTTGAGTTCAGTAGCGATAATACCATGGACCTCAACAATACTTTTACAGTAAGTATAAGTATATTTATTTATTATTTATCTATTTATTTATTTAAACCTGTTTCACACAGCAAAACAACTACAATAACAACAACAGCGCCAACAACGAATATCCCTTATCAAATGGGTCACCTCTTTCAAGTACATCTACCGAATCAAATGTCATGACCTCACCTCAACCGCCCACAACCTTCTTTCCTGAACTTCACCGCACCTCCTACAACAACATGCTTGGTAAGCACCTGATACAGCACCAAAAAAGACGCCGATCGTCATCAGTTCCACCTCGTTTCCAGCCTCGCAACTTTGCGAGTAGCAACCTCAGCAATAGCAACAGCCGGCCCGAAACCCCACTTGTGTTTGCACAACTACAAGTGACGGACCCACGGCCAGTGCATCACCCATCCAAAGCGGCCAAGGTGGACGCACGACCGGTGCCCATCGAACGTGTACATAAACCTCAACCATTACCGGTCACGCGCGACCCTGTTGAGACCAAGAAGAAAATGGACGAAGACTTGATCCAGTTGAATTTTGAAGACATCACCGTGGCTGAATTAAAGGATATGTTACGTGAACGGGGTTACCCCACCACCGGAAAGAAGGCTGTGTTGACGGATCGATTAAAAGAGGCTCAACGTCAGTTGCTAAACTCTCGCGCTACTGCTTCCCCGGCCATTCAAGGCTTTGCAGACATGTCGCTCAACTCGCCCGTTATTGAAAAGCTCTCCACTTCATTACCAAACGAATCCATCCATCCTGCACTAAATGCTTTTTCCAAAGATGATCTAGACATGAATGGTAAAGCCCATTCTAATAATAATAATAATAATAATAATACTGTATTTGTTTATATTAACTTTTGTTTAATTTAGCTTTCTTTGCTGATACAGATTCCTTTCCACCCTGGAATAACAACGATGATACCTTATTTAAATTCACTGATTGGGACCAAGAGCAATTGGACACATTTTTGACTGAATTATAAAAAATATATTATATACAAAATGAATGAATGAATGAATTAAGAATATATATATATATGTACATATATTATTATTATATTTTTATATTACATATATTCAATTTAA
This sequence comes from Backusella luteola, assembly GCA_024140195.1. NCBI lineage: Eukaryota > Fungi > Mucoromycota > Mucoromycetes > Mucorales > Backusellaceae > Backusella > Backusella luteola. Next base: position 5,230 of record VCJC01003224.1, on the reverse strand, counting down.
ATAAAATAAAATAAATAAACAGGCTCTTCTTATCTCACCAGCTTTTCCTGCAGTTCTTTAGAAAGCAATTGACTTGGCTCAAGCTGGACAAGTTGCTTTTGAAATAAAGTTTGAAAGCTATTGACCAAATGGGGCAATACCGTTGTAGGTGAAGAGACGTTGCCCGTCTCCTTGGTGATGGAGGTCACCCCTTTGTCTGCGAGCCCGCAGGGGACAATCTCGTTGAACCAAGACACATCCACATCGCAGTTGAGGGCGATCCCGTGACTACTGACATAGCGCTGCAGCTGGACGCCAAGTGCTGCAATCTTGTTGTCTTGCCCAACCCAGACACCCGTGTTCTCTGTCGTGTTGGCATCAATGCTGTAGTGATGGCAACAGTCAATAATGGTCTTTTCTAGTCTGGAAACATAGCAACGCACATTTAACTAGTAACATTTGAGTTTAGTTTATAAATGTACAATGTTAAATTTCATTTCATTTCATTTCTTTACTTGGTAATCTCTAATGTCAAGAATGGGATAGGCGATCAATTGACCAGGACCATGAAAGGTAATTTGCCCGCCTCTCATCGTCTCAAAGTAGTCTGCACCTAAGCTCCGTAATCGCTGTGCCTCTTGCTGATCGGACTTTCCATTGAGTCTTCTGCCTGCAGTAAAAGTAGGAGCATGTTCTAAAAAGCAAATAACGTCATCGATTTCTTGTGCTGTTTTTTGATTGTTGATATTATGACGTCGTTTCACTAAATGCTGCTGGATTTCCAAACCGGTTTGGTAACCTACAAAACCAGGTAAAACAAGATATCCGATGGGCTTTTGGTTGATGGGCTTGACCAGGCCTGCTGTACAGCTAGAGTAAAATCTTTTCATTTTTTTTTCTTTATAAATTCCCTTTTACGGAACAACGAAATGAAAGAGAAAGAGAGAGACGGAAAAGGA